>MJUU01067337.1:12977-24354 GCA_002080025.1 Modiolus philippinarum | reverse complement strand
GCAATTTTTCTAAATATGTCAAATCTTTATTTTTCATCGGATTTCGGTGGGATTTTTTTCTTTGGATTCCTCTTGAGCTAAGCTTTCAGTAGTATATCAACGGATTTTTTGTAGGTCTTACCGTTTCTGAGCTACAAGTTTCAAAGGGGCCAAAAATGCAATTTTTCTAAATATGTCAAATCTTTATTTTTCATCGGATTTCGATGGGATTTTTTTCTTTGGATTCCTCTTGATATAAGCTTTCAGTAGTATGTCAACGGATTTTTTGTAGCTCTTACTGTTTCGGAGCTACAAGGGGTCAAAGGGGCCAAAATTGCAATTTTTCTAAATGTGTCATATCTTTATTTTTCATCAGATTTCGATGGATTTTTTCTTTGAATTTCTATGGATGTAAAGTTTTAGTTGATAGTACATATTTTGCATAGCTCTTACGGTTTTTTATCAGTAAGTAATCAAAAGGGTTTTTTCCCTATTTTGTTTCTAGCTAATAACTGTGTCTAGCTTCTTTTTGTGTCNCGTATTATCTAGTAGATTAGGGCACGAACCCATTTTTTCAAGGAGGTATTTCAGCTACGTAGGTGCCAGAAACTACCACAAATGTCCAGTATTGGTTCCTCGGGTAAGTAAACATTGCTTAGATGTATGCTAATAAAGATTTTAAACCTAAGAATTTGTGTTTTTTATTGACAAATGCGTTTTTCATAGTTTTTGTAGAATTGTGGATTTTTCGTGTTGTTGCATCAATATTTTCGGGATTCAGATGCATTTTTATCAGTTGCCAAACAATACAATATTGTCGACTGTATGTCCTACCTGTCAAATAAAATATGCCAGCAGAACAAGATCGTTTAAATGAGCAAATATACGCGCCCGTTATCTCGCTGATTTTCCGACTGCCATTTTTGTTTGTGTCACCAGGTGATCTGTTTGACCGCTTGTGTCATAGAAGAAAATAGAATTTTCAGCTGTAGGAACGGTTTTCAAATTTTGAAACCATTTCAATGTTAAAGTTGACATTTTCACGTAGAATGGAAATTGCATGTGTTGTTTTGTTCCTAAATAAATGTTGACTTTCTATTGATCATATTTTTTAAGAACTGGTTTCCGTTGGCAATTTATGCCATTAAGCTTGTTCTGTACATTTTCTGGCGGGGACAGTTCAAGGTAAATTTGTTTACCAGTTCGTAATCAGCTGTTTCATTCATTCAGTAAAGTGTAGCCTAGAGACAATGATGACGATTGACAACAAGATTTATGACCTATTAAGTGTGTCCTGTTAATTATTTAACCTCCAAATAAACAAATACTGACAAGATTATTGTTTTCTTTCAAACTGTAATCACCAATATATCATCTTCAATACGACCGTTATGCCGTTTTTCTGAAACGTTCGATCTTCAAATAAGACTGTATTTTTAATACTTTGACACCAATATGTTCAGATTTTTTCGTCATGCACGCTACCAACTATTTTCTCTATCTTCCCTGCGTATAATACAATAGAACAAGCTTTTTTCCCGAGAATTTCAGGCCGAAATAGGGGTGCGTATAATGTACAAATGCGCATAATCTACAAGAAAAAACGGTATTAATTTATATGTATATATCTGGTTCTTAGCTCACCTGGTTGAAGCCAGGATTGGCTTTAGCCATCACTTGGCATCAATTGTCTTCATCACTTTTTCATTCAATTTGCTCTGAAAACTCTGCCCCATTTGGATCCAAACTTTGTCATAATAGTCTGGATGGTCCCCTTCAAATTTTGTGATTTTTATGTGTGGGTCAGTTCTTACCTTATGCAAAATGGCCACCAGCTGAGATCATAGTTTTCAAAGGACTATCAGGGATTAATGTAATCAGAAGTCTTCTAGGAAAGTACAACACAAATGGTCACACTAGTATATGGGCACCCTCCTTTAAACAAATTGTGTTGATAAGATACATACCTCCTCAAAGGGACTGATTGCCTCTTTGATTATTTGAATTCAGTGGTCCTGGCCTCTTGTTTGTCAATACATTAATTAAAAAAGTACTAAAATAGTATCATTTGCACATTCTAGATGCTGGCTAGCCACAACTGTGTACCAGTAATATACACTTTTTTTTGAGTGTACATATTCATAATTAACTAATCAATACTATCTGACACTGTGGAAAACAATTTCTTTTAATTTACATGCATAGAAAATAAATGAAAAATTCCCATCCAGATCATTGATATTAACCTCTAGTATCAACACAAACACATGTCATTCCAGGATTGCCATGAAAACAAGCCAAATCAATTCTTGGCTTACTGTTTACTGTACTTCTGATGTAAAGTGTTGGAAATTCACAATCTATGCCACGATCTGCTTTTTCTTAAGTGTTTCCAATGATATATTTGTATATGAATTTCAAAAAAAAAAATCACCTGCCTGCCTGGTCAGTTTCAGAGGCTACACCTGGGGGAGGGGAAACAAACATTCTTTTAAGTGTGGCCCAGTAAATTTAGTTATGCTGTAAATCACAAATTATACATTTGAGGAGGCAGGGATTGTGGGTATGTTGTAGTTCTTGAAGGTGACCAATGATTTGTATATATATATATATAGGTGACCAATGATTTGTTCTCTGTCAGATGATTTTGAGAATGTAAATTACAATGGCATTGTTAGATTAAAACTATAGACACGTATAATAATTATTTCATCTAATCTAGCATTCTGTTAAATATAATTACAGAATCCAATGTATTATATATAACATGTGTTGTGTGCTAAAAATAGACCACTTTATATATATATATATATATATGTGTGTGTGTGTGTGTGTGTGTGATATATATATTTTTTCTTGTTATATATATTTTCTTTTTTTTTGTTATATATATATTTTCTGTCCATTTCAACAGTATAGGTCATAGCTGGACAGACATGCAAGTTGTTGCAATTGACCAAAATAAATCTTGGAATGAGACAAAGTGACAAGCAAAAGAGCGGTTCTGGATGCAAAAAATTAAATCCAGCTTGAATATTAAAACCTGAATTTTGAGATGATTAAAATTTTAAAAGCAGCAGGAAATTTGTGTTAAAATTTACAAATAACATATTTTCCAATTGCAGATATTATTTCTTCCGGATTCACTACAATGTCTTCAATTGTTGATATTGTTAAA
Organism: Modiolus philippinarum; assembly: GCA_002080025.1. NCBI lineage: Eukaryota > Metazoa > Mollusca > Bivalvia > Mytilida > Modiolidae > Modiolus > Modiolus philippinarum. The sequence continues at coordinate 21,197 of MJUU01067337.1, read as the reverse complement.
TACTTTTAGATATACAGTAACTGACAAAAGTTTTTTCTTCATCTCCCTCCGGGCATTCATCTCGTATTACACTACAATGTAGCTGTTATTGTTTGGTTTAGACTTTTTTGTACATAGTTTTTGTTTGATTTTATTTTTTATTTTTATTGTGTTTTGAAAAAGGCCCAGATAGGGGCTGAAATATTAACTGTATTATTTGTGTACTGTTCACTTTTGTCTATTGTTTGATTATATATATATATATAATTTTTTTTTTTTTGTGTAGAAAGAAAGATACTTCGCCACTAACTGTGACTACATCATCTTCCCCAGAATCACAGGGAACTCCTCCTTCAATTATTTCAAATCACAGTCCGAATTCCCCGTCAAATAAGGAAGCATGGCCATCATTACAGCCTGGAGTTAAATCTAACAATAAACCTCCACACAATCACCAAAGGACAGACCAGCATAATAGGGCTAATAGTAAAAATCGAACAAGTTCTGAAGATGACACAGATCACAGGTATGAACAAATTTATACATAATATTCCAACATGCAAATTTCCTGGTACAGAAATAATACATACTGGTCGAGTACCAGTTATGGCTGTGTACTAGTTATCGCCAATTTTCACGTGCTTCGAGATCTCACGTGACTTTTGTTACATGGTTATGTACAGAAGTGACAACATTATCCTAAAAATACATTGTTTTAATCTTTAAAAACAGTGAAATCTGAGATAAAATCCCTTGGGAACCCCTTTAAAATATTTATTGCTATGTGGGGTCACGTATGATAATTAGCTGAAAATAGATTTTTTAACATGTGATGTCGCAAAAGAGAACTTGGGGTGTCATCTATATTTTCTGCCAGAAATAAATGCTAACTATGTTGCTTTTTCTTCAAATAGTCAAATCAAGATGAATTGGGGCTGTAAATGTCTTCTATTTTCTTTTCTCGTTAAAAAATAGATTGAATTTCGCATTGATAAAAATCACGCTACTTTCAGTTTGAAAATTGCATCAGCTGACCTTTCATTCCTTATTCCCCTTTTAGTTCATCCTTTTTAGAGTACTTAGGTGGATTAATGTGTTCATTTAACAGTTTGAAAAAAAAATTATGCATATTTTGAAATGTGGCGATAACTGGTACACACATCAGCAAAATTTGTCCAGAAAACCAACACTTTTTAAAATGACTATATTACTGCGCATGTGCAATGAAACTGAAAATGAACAGGATTGGCTAACATATTACTTGGTAAATTTTTACAATATAGCGCATTAAAAGTTAAGTTCAAGATTAAGAAGATCACATGCAAAATCATAGTGTGAAAATGGCGATAACTGGTACACGACCAGTATAGATTCTTACATGATATTGATAGTGATGTAATAGAATTATCTTTTTCTTGGGATAAACAATGAAAGGATAAGGAGTAGTCTCTACAAATACATGGTAGATCCACCTTTAAAGTTCTTGAAATTTAAAGCAGGAAAATCAAGGACTTGAAAATACAATATATTCGAAAAATTTCTTCGAAATACCTTAAAAACTTCCATTTTATTGAAAAATTTTGAACTATTTGACAATTCCCATATATGTACACAAAAAATTTAGTTTCAAGAAATACTGTAAACTGGGAAATTTTCGCGGCAGTTTTATTTTCGCGTTTTGAATAGAAGCGCGAAAATAAAACGGCGCGAATATACTTGTCTATTATTGACGCTAATGGTCAACAATTTGGCAGCGCGAATTCAAAACTGCGCCAACTAAAATTCTATCAATTTACCGTGAAATAAAGACGGCGCGAAAATTTCCCTGTTTACAGTAAACAAATGTATTTTTTGTCTTTTTAGTTCACAAATACAAGACAGATTCAACAGTAGTAACACATTACACAGAACAACAGATCCTCAACATATATCCCCTCCCCAACAGACAAAGCCTCCTCAACCAAGGATAGTCAGTTCAGGTGTATCGGGAGTAAAAACTGTAGTGTTTGATAACCCTGCTCAGAGTCTTTCATTGTTCAGTGGAAATGTTTTTTATGGCAACAGAAATCAGAAAGTACCTACAATACCTACACAAACAGGTAAGATGTAGATTCCTGGTATAATATTGCAGTCTGCGCCGCTAGGCACTAATCTGATGTCTGGGACTAGTTAAGTTTATTTGGACTGGTGAAAATTTCAGAAAATTTTTACAGATAAATAAGTGAAAAATGGTTTTTGGACTAGTAGCTGAATAGTTTTTGGCACACTGACATTGTTCGATTATAGTCCCCGCAGAAAGGAGCTATATATAGACTTTCCTATCAATCATTATCATTTTTGCAAGCTGTTCACATTTTCCATAAGTCATTTAATATCCTTAAGCTTGTTGTCCATTGACTTACAATTTGCAGCAGTACTGGTCTGTTATTTCATTGATATTCAACATATTAGATCAGCATATTAATCTAGATTTCTAACTTCAGTCTTAATAATGTGATTAGTAATGTGTCATTCACAGTTAGTACACTTTTTGTGCCTAGGCTATGTGCCATTAAACAAATGTCCTTCTATTTATCTCAGTATACAAACAAAAAGGAATGAGCAAAAGTATGATGTATATTTTTAAAAACTAAAAGTTGATATTCAGTATGCTCAAACAATTTTGGGGGTACCAAATGATATCAAATTAATTTCATTAATGTTTTATTATTTGTCCATGAGGCCAAAAATATGGGAAACTAAAACAACAGTCTAAGATTGTAAAGCAAATACATGTAGATGTAAAAAAAAAACTGTATAAAAGATAAAAACTGAGGAAAAGGAAAGAACAACCTTATAGTATGTACATGATATTGACATTTTGAAGACAAGTTGAAAATATAGGTAATCTTTATCACAACATTTTTATACCCCCACGATCGAAGTTCAGGGGGGTATATAGGAATCACTCTGTCCATCTGTCCTTCCATCTGTCTGTGATAGCAAACAATTTTTCGTAACAGTTTTCTCAGTAACTACTCATCACTGCAACTTGAAATTTTGTATGCAAATTTGACATGATGTCCCATAGGCCACATAGAGATTTCAGGATTGCCAGGACATCAACTTCCTGTTTACAGACTTGGTTAATTTTTAAGATCCTTTGTCAATCGTAGAAACTTTTTGTAACTTTTTTTCAGTAACTACTCACCTCTGCAACTTGAAATTTTGTATGCAAGTTTAGAATGATGTCGTATACCGCAAGTAGCAATTTCAGAATTGCTGAACATCTATTTCCTGCCGACTTCGTTTATTTTTTAGATCTTTTGTCAATCATAAGAACTTTTTGTAACTTTTTTCTCAGTAACTACTCATCACTGCAACTTGAAATTTTGTATGCAACTTTAGAATGATGTCCTTTACCGCAAGTAGAGATTTCAGGGTTGCTGGACTTCCACTTCCTGTTTACCGACTTAGTTAATTTTTGAGATCTTTTTACACAAATTCACAAAATTTTTAGTACACATTTATAACTATATTTGTGACAAATTATATTGGGGATCTTTTACTCCAATGAGGAGTTGGGGGTATCATTTGTGGCCCTCCAGGCCACAGTACCTCTAGTTATCCCCCCGCTTAGCAAAAGCGGGGGGATTATGTAATGCAGTCCGTCCGTATGTACGTACGTACGTACGTACGTATGTGTGTAGTGCTCCCCGATAGCTCTGGAACTATAAGAGGTAGAAATTTGAAACTTGGCACCATACTAGAGTATGATCTGAACTAGCGCGCTAGGGGTTGGGAGTTTCTGTCAAATGCCCTAGGGGCAAATTATGGGCGAAAACGAATTTTCGCGATATCCAATAATCGGAGAAATCTCCAAGGCTATTTGGACTAGAAAGTTGAAACCCGGGAATCGACTCACATATTATGTGGCAACTTCACAGAGGGCGTCGGAATTTTCGTATGACCCCTCAGGGCATGGCCTCTAGGGGGTCCAAAAAACGAAAAAAACGATTCAGCTAGAACTCCTCCTACACCTTAAGTTGCAGAAACCTGGTTTTAAGGGTATAAGTAACACTATAAAAGTTGTCTGTGCCGAAGGTTTTGGAATTTTGAAATTTGCCCTCAGGGCGGAATAATGAGCGAAAATTGTATTTCGAGTTATCCAGTAATATGTGAAATCTTCTGAAGTATTTATGTTTGGAAGCTGAAACTTTCTATATGAGTTCCATTATGTTAATCTAATTTGCTAATGATAGCGGACATTTGGTATGACCCCTGAGGGCATGCCCCTAAGGGACCAAAAAACTTAAAACAATAAGTACTCAGCATATGATTGGAACTTTTTGTATAATTTTCATTTTGTGGTTAACATTTTCATGGGGAATTACTTGAATTGCTTTTGGAATCAAAGATCAGAATTTATAATTTTGGCTTCGGTGCCAAATTTGGTAAATTTCCTGAAAGTGTCAAAGACCAATAATTTTTGAAATTCTAACATGAAATCATATAATTAAGCAACTCTTTAATGTCATCAGCTAGTATGAACACTTAAATTTCAAAAATATGATTCTTATAGTGGTAAATTTCCTGAAACTCTCAAAGACACATTACTTTTTGGAATTTTACCTAGCAACCATATCTTTTTTGGTGCCTTATTTTATCAGTGATCATTTTCAAAAGTCAGATTACAAAAAATGTTGATTCTAATTTTGGTAAATTTCCTGAAAGTCTTAAAGACTTGTTATTTTTTGGAATTCTACCTAGCAACCATATCTTTTTCAATTCCTAACAGTAATGATGATAATTTTCAATAGTCAGATTGCAAAAAACTTTGATTCTTATTTTGGTAAATTTCCTGAAAGTCTAAAAGACCTGTTATTTTTTGGAATTCTACCTAGCAACCATATATTTTCCCATTCCTAACAGTAATGATGATAATTTTCAAAAGTCAAATTGCAAAAAACTTTGATTCTAATTTTGGTAAATTTCCTGAAACTCTCAAAGACCTGTTGTTTTTTGGAATTCTACCTAGCAACCCTATCTTTTTCAATTCCTAACAGTACTGATGATAATTTTCAATAGTCAGAATGCAAAAAACTTGATTCTTATTTTGGTAAATATCCTGAAAGTCTTAAAGACCTGTTATTTTTTGGAATTTTACCTAGCAACCATATCCTTTTCAATTCCTAACAGTAGTGATGATAATTTTCAAAAGTCAAATTGCAAAAAACTTTGATTCTAATTTTGGTAAATTTCCTGAAACTCTCAAAGACCTGTTATTTTTTGGAATTCAACATAGGAACCATATCTTTTTCAATTTCTTACATTAAGAATCATTGTTTTCAATAGAAAGACTGCAAAAATCTTTGATTCTTATTTTGTTAAATTACCTGAAAGTCTTAAAGACCTCTTAGTTTTTGGAATTCTACCTAGCAACCATATCTTTTTCAATTCCTAACAGTAATGATGATCAATTTCAATAGTCAGATTGCAAAAAACTTTAATTTTAAATTAAATTTTTATTGATAATTCCTATAAATAAATTTTCAAAACCAAACTTTAGTGTTGGTCCAAAACAGGTGAGCGAGGGGATTGCAATCTCTGATTGACCTTTTTTCATTAGTTATGATTTATAGACATGTTTAATATTGTTTAGCAGAAGTTCCAGATATACCTACTACAGAGATATCGGAGTCATTACAGGTGTCAAGTTGTACAGATTGGCAAGCTGCATTTGGTTTCGCATCAAAATCCAGAGAATCACAAGATGATGATTTAGGTTTGTATGAGTACTATGAAGCGGAAAGTGTAATATATTAAAGCAATAACAGTACATTATTTGAATGTACAGGGGCGTCCATCATAATGCAGTTTACAGGCTATATGTAGCAGAGCCTATAAATGGATATATTTTTCTGTCAGATCAAGATTTGATGCCCCTGGGAATTCCCATTATGTACTGTTATTGTGATTCTAATGCAATTTAAGAATTTTACGTCTTATTCATGCATGTATTAATAAGTAGTTGTAAGTGGACAAGGAACCAGACTAGACAGGGAACCTGCTTTGTCCAAGGCATGTACATAGTGCAATTGACAGTCAGTTTTGACCAATCAAATGATCTGTATGATGCATTGTTACCAGCATTTTTGTTTCGCCCACGATGAAAGGCGTTAGAAGCTAGAAGCCAGACATGTGTACAAAGTATGGCAGCAGCGATGTTAACTTTCATGTTAAGTTTTTGTGATGAGGTCATTTTCTCAGTAACTATAAGAGGTAGGTCAATGGTATTTGGTATAGAGGTTGGTTTTGAGTAGTACATGACAGTCTGCTATATGGATTTTGTCTGCGATCTCAATTTCATGGTCCAATGATCATGTTAAGATTCCCAGTATATAATGAAAGGTCAATAATATTTGTTATGTGGTTTTGTCTAAGATGGAAAGATGACAGCATGCTTTTTGGCTTTAGCCTTTGACCTCATTTTCACAGTCTACTGAACAGTTTTGGTTTTTCAGCATCTATCAAGTTCAAAAGCTTTATTTAAAGACAATATATATGACAACAATATAACATAAGCTCTCATGAGCTTTTAAATCTTCTATATAAAAACTTAAAAGAACAAACAGAAGCACATGCAGTACATAATTAAGACAATATTCAAGACAGTTACAGCACATTACAACACATAGCACATATCATTTTTAAAAAAGCACATAAAGCAAATAAAAGCATAATTCATAGCACATATACATATCCTTTAAGAAAGCACAAATTTAAATAAAAGCATGATACACATATGAAGCAAAGTTCACACAAATAAATAGCAGTGCAATGAAAACAAAAGCATGATGGCATAATTCAGAAGTTAAGACATAAAAGCTGCAATTTGCGCAAACATTTTCATAAAAAGCAAATACGTAAGAAAGCAGTATAAGCAAAGCAACTGTAAATTATTTACATGCACTACAGTGACATGAGTTGCCAGACCAGGTACTTATTAGTGGTAGGTCACTGATATTTGGGTTTTGAGTGATACATTACTGACTACTATACTGTTTTTGCCACACATTCTAGTGGACATGTTAAGTTTTCTGATTTAGTCAGTTTGTTTTCACATCAATTTTGGGACAAAGTAGGGATGGGTGAGACATCAATTTGGATCCACACTTGTTATTGTGGTCAATTTCTTGATTTCACTTTAATTGCTATCCTATTGACAGAAACATGAGCTTCCATTTGGGACATTGTTGTTACATTTCATATTTAAATAACTTAATTAGCCATTCAAAAATATTTACAACAAATTTAAGTTTGGAGTATATGAACTGTATTATGGAATTTCTTCAGATTTGAGATGCATTTGCAATTGCCATGAAACAGATGGCAATGTTTGCTCACTGCAAGTTCATTTTAATATCTGTCATTATATACATTTATAGCTAAAACACTTTAAAAGAAGATATTTGAACAATGATTATTCAGTCATTAAAAGGGTTCCCAGGCTACCTTGAAAAGTTTTTCAGTTCCCTTATTCGTAGTCGAGAAAAGCCCTTTAATTCTTTATAATATGGAAATTCCTTGGAAAAGGACATGCATTTCTTACCGGAAAGGAAGGCTTGCTTTCAGTATCTGAAATTTAGTGTTTGAATACTCTTAAAAATTATGTCATCTTTATCTGATGAATTATAATGATGAATGGCAATAACAATGTAGTGCCATGAGGTTAATATGACAAATATTTGTCTTTGTAAGGTTTTGATCCATGGGATGAGTCTTCAAAAGGTTTAGCAGATTTATTAGAAAAAGAGAATATCACAACAAATGTCCAACGGAACAATACTCACAACTTTAGATATGATCCGAGGCCAAACCAGACACCACAAAATCTTCCTCCAGGTAAGTTAAATGATTAAAAAACAATTTTAACACATATAACTGCTTCAGTTTGCTTTACATTGTTGAGTGTTGGTATACCATAAGGATAAAAGGCATTGAAAGTTCCAGAGATATCTCCCTTCTAGTACACAAAGTAACTCCATAAAATGTATACAGTTCTCATCAGTTTGATGTTCAAATTGATTTAAAACACACTATACATATATTTTTGAGAGGAAGGAAAAGAACTTTCAACAGTATTTTTCCTTTAGGTGTATTTGATTTCTGTTAAGTAGGTAAATGTACTTTTTGTCTCGCCTGCGACGAAAGTCGCTGAAGGCGAGACATAGGTATAGCAATCCGGCGACGGCGACGGCG
>MJUU01067336.1:24610-37827 GCA_002080025.1 Modiolus philippinarum | reverse complement strand
ATCTAGAGAAGTAAAGAACTATAACGTGTTTCATTAGAGATAAACCGATAAGAACGAAACGAACGAACGAAAGCGTAACTCTACCTATCTATCGAGACGGGAGAATTTATTTTTGTCACTTTTCCATTCCATTACCCCAACTGAATGACTAGATTTATTATTCACTTTGAAATAATGAATTGCCTGAAATGCATGTATTTTGCAGTTTAGTTGAAAATAGTTATACTTTAATTTTGAATATATTTAGCTTTTGTCAAAATTGTGTGCAACTTATGACTGCAATTATTCAGCAAGATATATGGTTTACACATGTATTTGCTATGAAAAGGGTATGCATTTTACATACAAATCAAGCGCTCCTAAACTAAATATAAAAAAATACCGAAGTTGCATAAAAAGCAGTAAATTTCGTTATGCTGTACANAACGTAATCAAAAATGTGTTGAGTTTTACCGGTGTTCCTGTCTTTTTGGAAATAAATCTTTGGACCTTTGTTACTCCTTGTGATGATAGCCAGTCACAAATTTCCTCATCAGTGAGTTCGGAAAGATACTGACTCCTATCCCGCAAGATACCTTTACTACTGTTTAATGTTTTGTGTGGAGAACCCGAAACATTAAAGTCTTGAATTTTTGAAATTTTTAACAAGTTATCACTTTGATGTTTATTTACTGTTTCAATCAGTAAGTCACCTGAACGCATTCTAGATACATTTTTAACGGTTCCAGCAATACTTTGTAACGTCTTTTCTATTAGAAAAGGGTTAATTTTAGAGATGGGTTTTTCGGGTGACCCAGTCAGCACTACGAATTTAGTCCAGTTGCTGTCTTCCTCTTCTGGAACGGAATCATCAGATTTTCTTTTTTTATTTGGAGCTGGTTGATTTGAAGTTTTTTGTGCCATGTAAGAATGTAATATGTTTCACCATCCTTGTCACCCACCCACCACGGAGTGCCAACAAGGGCGATGCTTTTATTCCAGGGCTCTCCACCGGAAAGCACCAAGTGATCCAAGGATGGTATACTCAAGCAGAGCGTAACCGTCAGGCACTGAAGGAAAGCGTACCACTTGATTGACCCATAAGCCACCGCCTTCTCAAAGATATCCTAGATGGATAAATAGTTAAATGAGAATAAAACATTCAAAAGACACTAATTTGTAAATCTCATTTTGGGGATATCTTCAAGGGCTTGGCGTGACCAGCCGATTGATCAGACCGGGACCATCTGACCTCCCGTTTAGATGATATCAGAGCCGAAGCAGGGTATAGTTCCTCTGTTAGGAAGACTCATACTCCAAGCTCAGAGGATGCTGCGGGCCTATTCTTCAGCCGGGACCGCGCACGGCGGGTTTCACAAAAATGAACACTTATGGTTGGTCATTTAACCAGTGACGACGAGGTCGCCTGCATCAATCTCACATGGGTCGTCTCACACTGTAAACTAAGAAGAAATATGTATCTACATGTATATGTTTCTGCACATTTACAGCAAACAAACAAATACACGGTAACAAAGGAAGAGAGAAAAATTAACTGTCATGTGACAATTATAGGAGATCAATGGGTATGGTTTTAAATTTGTTCAAAATTTTTGTTTTATCATGTTTAACTTTTTTTAACGTGCATGGGTCGTTATTTTTAGAAATAGTGAATTTTTCAATGTAATTATAATCATAAAACACTAATTCCCCTTCAAATACAATGTGTGTACCAATAAACCAGCCATGAAACAACTGTGTTTGCCCAAATTTGCTATTTAAGGTAAAATTCACAGATGTAATGTTAAATTCACATTTTTTACCTGAAGTCATATGTCACAAACCTGTTACATGTTTGTTAATTGAAGATGTAACTGATGATGTAATTCAACTCAGTTTGATTGATTGATTCATTGATGTTTTACGCCAACTTCAGCAATATTTCAGCTGTATTGTGGCGAGAACTGTTAAGTAATTTGAACAATTATAATAATATATAAAATATCAATATAAAACCATTTAAGCTTTATACAAGTAAAACAAGAGTGTAAAATATTAAAAAAAAATATAAAGATTGATTAGAGTTTACCGTCCAATGAGCAAATTTGAGCTATATCAGGACGAGAACAAGTTAATCAATTCAAAAATTGTAAGTAAAAGAAGAAAGGAATAAAGGTGGAAGGGACAACCGGGGTAACGACTTTTGATTGCCACTGGAAAAGGGGAGAAATATAGAAGGGGTCTTTATACTGCATGGAGCGTGGCGATTCTCCATACAGTTTGGCTACAATGGTTCACGGTCAGGCTTTCCGTATTATGACCTGACTACCCCGCATAGACAGGGCATTCCCCTATCCACCAACTGGGGACGCGCCCGGCAGCTCTGTAGCTGGAGCCCCTGAAAACCGATCCAGGTGCCGGGCCTCTGTTAGGAAGACTCATACTCCAAGCTCAGAGGATGCTGACATAAGCCGGGACAGCGCACGGCGGAAAAATATAAAGAACATTATAGGAGAAATGACAGTTTAACTGTTACAATATTACAACTATAAATTATACCCAATTAAATCTTACTAAATAAATTGATTGCTTTTAAAAATTGAACGATTTGCGACATTTGTAAATAGGTCTTTAAGACAATCAGGTGAATAAAAATCACGCCTGATATCGGAAACATCTACACATTCGATTAAAACATATTGAATTGTATAAGGACAATTGCATGAAATACATTCAGGTCGATCATCACTGTTGAGGATAAAATTATGTGCTGTTCTAGTATGTCCAATACGACATCGGGTCAACACTACCTGTTCCCTACGGTTTTTACCACAGGAACTGACTTGTTTACCGACGTCTGACTGTATTCCATGCAGTTTATTATTTACTTGCAAACTCAGTTTGAAATTTGAAATATACATGTAAACAATTATAGGGTAAATAAGAAATAATTGTTTGAAATAAATTTATAATCTACATAATTTGTGCGTTTTACATCGATTCATATATTTCCCGTATTTTATATCATTTATTATGCAGATATTTTGGGTTTGATATTGAATTTTGAGAAAAGATTGATTGATTGATTGATGTTTTACGCCAACTTCAGCAATATTTCAGCTATATTGTGGCGAGAACTGTTAAGTTAGTTGAACAATTATGATAAACATATAAAATATCAATATAAAACCATTAACGCTTTATACAAGTAAAACAAGGGTATAAAATATAAAAAAAAACATTATAGGAGAAATGACACTTTGTTACAATGTTACAACTACAAATTAAATCCATTTAAATCTTACTAAATAAATTGATTGCTTTTAAAAATTGAACGATTTTGTCGCCAGCGACATTTGTAAGTATAAAATATAAAAAAAAAACATTATAGGAGAAATGACACTTTGTTACAATGTTACAACTATAAATTAAATCCATTTAAATCTTACTAAATAAATTGATTGCTTTTAAAAATTGAACGATTTTGTCGCCAGCGACATTTGTAAATAGGTCTTTAAGACAATCAGCTGAATAAAAATCACGCCTGATATCGGCAACATCTACACATTCAATTAAAACATGTTGAAGTGTATAAGTACAATTGCATGGAATACATTCAGGTCGATCATCACTGTTGAGGATAAAACTATGTGTTGTTCTAGTATGTACAATACGACATCGGGTCAACACTACCTGTTCCCTACGGTTTTTACCGCAGGAACTGACTTGTTTACCGACGTCTGACTGTATTCCATGCAGTTTATTATTTATTTGCAGATCCCATTTGGCCTGCCATAACTTTAAAATGTATTTAGCGATTAAAGGCTTCATGTCAGTGTACGGTACTGGACAATCCGCCATCTCGTCATCTAGTGCATCCTTTGCTTCCTGGTCAGCAACTGTGTTTCCATAGATCCCCACATGACTAGGGATCCAAACATAAATGACTTCTTTGCCTAATGCTACAAGCGATTTGTAGAATTCGGCTATTTTCAAAATAATTGGGTGTTTTGTTTTTCGACTTTCAATTGCCAATAGGCAAGAAAGTGAATCGGAACAAATCATGAATTTATTTGATTGCGATAAAGCTACAAATTTAAGTGCTGAGTAAATAGCGTTAGCTTCAGCAGTAAATATGGAACTAGAGGATGGTAATCGGAGAGTTGCTGTACGGTCTCCAAAAACGGCTGTCTCTGTCTCCATCCTTAGAGCCATCTGTGTAAATTTGCAAGTATTCAGGATGTTCAGATTTAATTCTTGCAAAGTCCTGCTGGATAACCAGAGGATTGGTATCAACCTTTTTGTGTTTGCGTAGTTCAAAATTAAATGCTGGTTTTGGGTTCAGCCATGGAGGTTTTTTGGGAGTTTCTAAAGGAGCTATTTCATCTAAATTTATATTAGCAGATTCAAGGTGTGGTTTGATACGAAGACCAAAAGGTTGTATATGTTTGGGCGTTTTTCATATTCAGCTTTGTGAAGAGGTTTGAAAACACAGTTGTGAGAAGGATTGGAAGGATATGCTTTAAGCTTTGTTGCATATTGTAAACCAAGTTTAATACGTCTGTCTTCCAAGGATGGTTCATTAGCTGCAACATAGAGACTCTCCACAGGAGAAGTTCTGAACGCACCCAATGAAAGACGCAAACCTTGGTTGTGAACGGTATCTAGTAATTTAATATATGATTTACGGGCGGAACCGTAAATAAAACATCCATAATCTAGTTTTGACCGAATCAACGATCGAAATAAATTTAATAAAACAGTGCTATCCGCACCCCAGTCGGTACTCGACACAACTTTTAAAATATGTAATGCCTTTAGGCATTTGTTTTTTAGCATTTTGATATGGGGAAAGAAATGAAAGTTTACTGTCAAAAATTAAACCAAGGAACTTGGCCTCTTTTACAATAGTTATAGGGTTATTGTATAGTTTAAGCTCTGGGTCAGGGTGCATTTTCCGCTTACAACAGAAATGCATCCCGACTGTTTTAGAGCTGGAAAATTTAAAACCATTTTTCAACTGCCCATTTTTCGATTCTGTTTAGACATAATTGCAGTTGGCGTTCTATGTTATTCATGTTTTTGCCACGATAGCAAATCAGAAAATCATCTACATAAAGATATCCATCAATGTTATCTTTTAAAACCTGGGCCAAACTATTTATTTCAATACTAAATAGTGTGACAGAGAGGATGCTTCCTTGCGGAACACCCATCTCTTGTTCAAACGAGTCAGAAAATGTGGAGTTGACTCTAACATTGAATTCACGATCCTTGAGAAAATTTTCAATGAAATTTGGTAAACTTCCTCTCAACCCCATATCAAAAAGATCTTTTAAAATACCATATTTCCATGTTGTGTCATATGCTTTTTCAATATCGAAAAAGATAGACACTGCATGTTCTTTCTTTAAAAATGCATTTCTGATAAATGTTTCGAATCGAACTAGATGGTCTATTGTTGTACGACCTTGTCGAAATCCATTTTGGTTGTTCGACACAAGACCGTTCGATTCGAGATACCAAACAAGACGGTTGTTTATCATCCGTTCCATTGTCTTACAGACACAACTAGTTAATACTAGCGTAGATGGTTCGGAATGATCTTTACCTGGTTTTGGAATAGGTACTATAGTTGCTTGTTTCCACATAGATGGTAGTTTCCCAAATTTCATTGAAAAGGTTTAAAAGAATTTCCAGAGTTGTTAAAGGAAGATGTTTGAGGAGTTGATAATGGATATCGTCAGGGCCACATGCCGTGTCATGTGCCTTATCCAAGGATTGTTTTAGTTCATCCATCGAAAATAATCTGTTGTATTCCTCTGTATTTTTATATTTAAAGTTAAGTTTTGTTTCGTTCCTTTTGTTCTCTGGAATGTGAGTCCTAGATTTTTAGAAGAAGAATGTTTCTAAAAAGTTTCTCCAATTTTATTTGCAATATCTTTTTCAGATGTTAAAATATATTGTCCGTTTTTAATGTGATGGACATTAGCTTTCTTATTTTTACCTTTGATTTTTTGTACCATATTCCAGACTTTGTTCATAGGGGTGTGGCAATTTAATTTAGAGACAAAGTTGCGCAAAAAAGTGCGTCTTCTTTGTTTAAAGGTTCTTCGAGCTTTTGCACGAAAATTGCAAGGATTGCCCGTCGTTGGATGTTTATTGAAAACTTGCTCTGCCTGTTTACGATTTGTCAGAGCATCATCACAGTCATCGTCAAACCAGGGTTTCCCAGGCCGTTTTTGGTTTGCCGAGGTTTTCGGTATAGATTTATCTGCAATGGAAAGTATTTTTTTACTGAAAAGATTTAAGGGATCAAGAACATATCAAACAATCCAGATTTCAATTCTTCTCTACATAAATTGTCATAGAGAGACCAATCAGCTTTATCAAATTTAATGCGCTGTGGCTTTTCTCCGGTAGTAGAATAAAGATGTTGAAGAATGATCGGAAAGTGATCACTACTACATAAGTCATCGTGTACTTTCCAGGAGATGTCCAACAGTAGAGATGGGCCAGTTATAGTTAGGTCTATAGCTGAGTAAGCCCCATTTCCAGGTTGTAAATAGGTGTTTGAACCGTCATTAAAGATGCATAAACTTTCCTGCCACATTATGTCTTCAATCTTTTTACCTCTTTCATTCAAAGCAGAACTGCCCCACAATGGATTGTGCGCATTGAAATCACCCATTATTATATATGGGGAGGGCAGCTGGTCTGTCAAGTTTTTAAGTTGACTCAGACTTGGGTTGAAATTTGGTGGTAAATATACAGAACATAATGTGATCGTTTTATCTAAAGAAATTCTCACTGCAACAGCCTGAAGATCGGTTTTTAGATCAACAGTGCTGTGGACAATATTGTTGTTGACAAGAATGGTTGAGCCACCAGCAGCTCGTTCATTCTCAGGTACCTAAGTGCTGTAGAGGGAGTAGTTCTTTACATTTAACGTATCACTTTTCTTCAGGTGCGTTTCCTGAAGACAAAATGCCGCAGGATTAAAAGCTTGAATTAATAAAGTAATTTCAATAAAATTAATCTGAAACCTCGGCAATTCCATTGACTTATATTGCTCATTTTAGTCGTATTGGTGAGATATTTCCCTTTCGGGAAACCGAGGGATGACGAGACGATGGACCACTTACAGTCGAAGACCTACTGTGTGGTCGTTCACTTTCGATGTTGTTATCCGGTTCGGATGTATCCATGTGGGAATCTAATGGTCCCCAAATGCTTACATCCCACCACGGTTTTTGGCGTGGACCGGATGTTTTAGATGTGCCAGTGTCTTCGTCTGAAGACAGGCTTTCATATCTATTAGATGTGCTAATAGATGATTTTTCATGTCTGCTCTGTCTTTGGTTCTGTGCCTTTTTTTATTTGATTTTATCAGATGATGAACGTTCTGCTGATTTAGGTAAATGAAGAGAATGTTTACTTTTCGTTTGCTTTGGAGACGATTGTACTTTAGTAGAAGTTGAATGTTGTGTTGACTGGGTTGCTGTATTAACTGTTTTCTGTTTAAATTTAGTTGGGGTTACAATTTGTTCTTTAGGAACTGTTTTAACAGACAACTTTTGGGGGTTCTCTTTGTCATATGGCCAAGTCAAAATTGTTTGTGTCTCCATATGCGATAAGGAGGGTCGCTGCCTAACTTTATCTGCATATGAAGAAGTTGCTGTTTTAACTGTGTTGGTTGATGACATTTGACGGGCTTCGTTGTAAGAAATGTTTCTTTCTGTTTTAATTTTTAGAATTTCTTTTTCTTTGATATGAAGAGGACAGTCTCTCGAGGATGACATGCTCACCGCTGCAGTTTGCACATTTCAGTGCATTACTACAGCCAGTGCCCTGGTGTCCCTCTTCCCCGCATCTAAAACACTTCAGCTTGCCTCTACATTGGTTGGTACCATGTCCAAACTTCTGGCAAGTAAAGCATCTCACTGGGTTGGGAAGGAATATGTCCACTTTTATACCAAAGGGGCCAATTTTCAATGATGTTGGGGGAATTGACGTGTTGAAAGTTAAAAGAAAAGTGTTAAGTTTAACAGTGCTTCCTGATTTTTTGGAAATGAATCTTTGTACTTTTGTAACTCCTTGTGATGATAGTTCGTTACAAATGTAATCATCAAGATCTGAGAGATACTGACTTCTATCTCTTATTATACATGTTATACCACGACTGCTATTAGGGGTTCTGTGGGGGATGCCGAAACTTTAAATTCTAATATTTTTGACAATTTTAGTAAGTTTTCACTTTGATTTTAAGAGATTGCTTCAATTAATAAATCACCTGATCGCATCCTGGACACGTTTTCACCGTTCCAGCAATGCTTTGAATAGTCTCTTGTATAGCAAAAGGGTTGATTTTTGATATTGGTTTATCAGGTGATCCAGTCAACATAATAAATTTTGTCCAACTGTTATCTTCAACTTCTGGGTTTATTTGGAACAGGTTGGTTTTGAGGGGTTTGTTGTGCCATGTAATAAGAAAGGAGATTTCACCATCTTTGTCACCCACCCACCACGGAGTGCAAACAGGGGCGATACTTTGATTCTAGGGATCTCCACAAGAGAGTATCAAGTGTTCCAAAGATGGTATACTCAAGTGGAGCATAACCTTCAGGCACTGATGGAGAGCGTACTACTTGACTGACCCATGAGCCACCGCCTTCTCCAGTACACCTACACTGTATTGATGGTTTAAATCAAGACAAAAATGTTACACACAAGTTAACTTAAACTCAAGTTGGAAAGATATACTGGAGGGCTTGGCGTGACCAGCCGTTGATCGGACCGGGCCAATCCGACCTCCCGTTTAGATGATATCAGAGCCAAAGTAAGATATTGATCCTGTATTCTCAGCCCAACGGGTATTTAATGGCCGTAGCGGGAGTCTGAACACAGTCTCGCACCTACCAGGATCTCGTCAACCATCGACACGGGTCTCGACACACGGCAAACGTGTCGCCTCTGTTAGGAAGACTCATACTCCAAGCTCAGAGGATGCTGCGGGCCTATTCATAAGCCGGGACAGCGCACGGCGGTGTCAGAAAGGATTTCAATTATTTAAAATACAGCCGTTGGATCTTTTGATAGGTATGTTTTACTCATATCTGAAGGTTCTATCAGTTTATTGATCATCTAGTGAGGTTTGAAAAAAAAATATTGCCTCTCATTTTTATTTTTTACTAATTTTTGAATCCTGAACATCAGCTCTCACGTTGCTTTTATCTTCTTTTTAAACAGGTCAAGACTCTCAGTATTAAATTAGACTGGTCGATACTGGTAGAGACTTTTTCAGTAAAAGTCGAGACTGGTAGATGCAGGTCGACTGTTTCAGTACAGGTTCAGACTCATCAAGACAGGTCAATATTTTCGAAAGGATATGGAGTAAATGAACATAAATTCATAACACATATGTTAAATCCAACTGCAATTATTTAATGAGCTGTATGGCCATTTCGGAAATTCCTCATCAGCAGCACTACAACCTAAACAAAGGAAATCCATAATTTCAAAAATGTTTAAAATGCATAAAAGCAAACGAAATCCGAATAATCAGTAATATCAAATATAGCTAAGGACAAAACTAAGATGGACTGAGTTAATCCTTAGGTTTTAGAATTGACATAAATTAAGATAATAGTGATAATTAAACAAAGTGCACACATGAGATATTATCTCATGTACAAGTACACCATATCTAAGAAAAATTAAGAGCATACATCTCTACCACGGGGAATTGTTTCACCAACTCCACACTGCAATAAAGGATAAACTCCAGTATTAAGTATTTTAGGAAAGGAAATGGAGTAAATGAACATGTCGGATCCTTTTCAGTACAGGTCCAGACTGGTCGAGAGACTTTCAGTAACAGTTAAGACTAGTCAAGATAGGTCAAGACTCATTAAGTAAATTTCAGACTGATTCAGACGTATGTCGGGACTACTCTTATAATTTTCACACAAGTTGGGACTTGTCAAGCATTTTTCAGTACAAGAAGTTCCCGTTTCAGACTTCCAGATTTTTGCAGCGTAGAGAAATAGCCATTGAAAGATTTGTAAGCCATTTTGGTGTTATGGACATTTTCATCTTTGACTTCATATTTTCTCTTAAATGCAAGTTCAATACCTTTTCATATAAATGAATAACATTTTACGATATTCGAAACTGAGTGTTGGTTTTGGGTCTGGAAGTATTTTTGGAGAAATTGAAAGAAAAAGAATGGATTGTGAAATGATTGTGTCTTTCAGAGTGTGAATTAAATTATATGTTAATAAATGTACACGATTGCTTAAATAACTACATAAATAATACATATTACTAAGGAGTAAATTAAAGTTAGATTTATGCAAATAATCAATATATACTCTAGAAACCCCATATTTCAGTTATGGACCACTCAAGGGTTCTTTAACGTACAAGAAGCGTGGCATTTCTTCCTATACGTGGACCTGAGTTTACATCCCCTCCGAAATATGGTTTGTGTATTTATTCGTCCCTCACAACCACGGACTGGGTCCTATTTCTATATCCCGAGGTTCCTCGAGGTCAGACCCGTTTATGAGGGGGTAATACCCCGCAATCTGGAGATTCTAGGTCCTATTTCTATACCCCGGGTTCCCTCGAGGCTATTAAATTTATCCATTTCTTGGCTTTGTTACGTTTTTCACGTCTCCGGAACAGCCTTTTATTGTTTTCTAAATGGTTTTAAATCCACAGCATTTTGCAGAACTATGAATCAAAACCAGTCTGAGTTCCTAATTTTTGATGGAAGTTCGTCTTCATCGCTTGTGTCTACATCTCTTTTACTATTCCCTACACCCCCATCCCCTCCCCAGTTGTGTGGTAGTGTCTCCATGGCGTTACAGTACAATTCACTGCCTGGTTCCCCAACCGCCGCGGAGTGCCAACAAGTTAGATGCTTAAACACGGTAGATATCCAACTCTAATGGACTGGAAATGAACCAAGGTCCACCATGATACAACATGCCATATCGGCCAAACCCATTGTCATTCAAAAAGCGCAAACTGATAGTACCAGAGATACAAGGACAGCATACTCGTATAGAGTATCCCTTCAGGGAGAAAAAACATCGTGCCAGGGGTTATCCATCGATACAACTCTCCAGAATAATATCTACACGATTGACCCATGAGCTACTGCCTTCATTAGATATTTTGGATTAGGAAAACTTTAAGTGCAAGTTTTAAGTATGTCATTTGCAAGATTGTATCTAAAGGGCTTGGCGTGACCATCCGATTGATCGAACTGGGTCCATTTGACCGCTCGTCTAGATGAAGTAAGGGCCAAAGTAGTGTGTTTCAACTACCAAGATCCCGTCCTCCACTGACACGGGTCGTAAACACACGGCAAACTTGTCACCTCTGTTAGGAAGACTCATACTCCAAGCTCAGAGGATGTTGCAGGCTTATTCATGACCCGGAACCGCGCATGGAAGGTAAATGCCAATATAAAACCATAGAGCTTTATATTATATTATGTTAAATTGGCATTTTTTTTATTTCAAATCTGAGTTGTGTCAATTTTCACAAGATTGATTGATTAATTGACTGATGTTTTACGCCAACTTCAGCAATATTTCAGCTATATCGTGGCGAGAACTGTTAAATAAATTGAAATATTCCAAATATGAAAAATATAAATATAAAACCATTATAGCTTTATACAAGTAAAACAAGATTGATTGGTTGAATTTTGTTTAACGTCTACTGAGCAATATTTCTGCTATATCAAGATAGAACAAGTTTTTTTCTATTAATAATAATTTTTGGGTATGTTAAGGGTCATGGGACGGGAAATTCTGACTGCCACTGGAAAAGTAGGGTTTGATCAAAGGGGCGGGGAATTAAGCCATCTGTGTAAATTTGCAAGTATTCAGGATGTTCAGATTTAATTCTTGCAAAGTCCTGCTGGATAACCAATGGATTTGTATCAATCTTTTTGTGTTTGCGTAGTTTAAAATTAAATGTTGGTTTTAGGTTCAGCCATGGAGGTTTTTTGGGAGTTTTTATAGGAGCTATTTCATCTAAATTTATATTAGCAGTTTCAAGGTGTGGTTTGATACGAAGACCAAAAGGTTGTAAAAGGTTCGGTCCTTTTTCATAGTCAGCTTGAAAACACAGTTGTGATTGATTGATTGATGTTTTACGCCAACTTCAGCAATATTTCAGCTATATTGTGGCGAGAACTGTTAGGTCTATTGAACAATTTTAATGAATACATAAAATATTAATATAAAACCATATATCTTTATACAAGTAAAACGGGTGTGTAAAATGTTAAAAAACATAATAATAAATTTTTGGTTTAACAATAACAATATTAGAAATTAGAAACTTGTTTAAAATTGATCCATTTCATTCTTACTAAATTGATTGATTGATTGATGTTTTACGCCAACTTCAGCAATATTTCAGCTATATCAAGGCGAGAACTGTTAAGTATATTAACTAATTAGAATAGTTATATAGTAAAAATATCTATATTAAACCATATAGCTTTATACAAGTAAAAGAAATGTGTAAAATGTTAAAAACATAAAGAAATTATGGTTTGACTGACAATATTACAAAATTAGAAACTAGTTTAAAATTGATCTTTTTAAATCTTACTAAATAAATTGATTGCTTTTAAAAATTAAACGATTTTGTCGCCAGCGACGTTTGTAAATAGGTCTTTAAGAAAATCAGCAGAATAAAAATCACGCCTGATATCGGCAACATCTACACATTCAATTAAAACATGTTGTGCATAAAACTATGTGTTGTTCTAGTATGTCCAATACGACATCGGGTCAACACTACCTGTTCCCTGCGGTTTTTACCGCAGGAACCGACTTGTTTACCGACGTCTGACTGTTTTCCATGCAGTTTATTATTTATTTGCAGATCCCATTTGGCCTGCCATAACTTTAAAATGTACTTAACGATTAAAGGCTTCATGTCAGTGTACGGTACTGGACAATCCGCCATCTCGTCATCTAGTGCATCCTTGGCTTCCTGGTCAGCAACTGTGTTTCCATAGATCCCCACATGACTAGGGATCCAAACATAAATGAACTATTTGACAAATGCTACAAGTGATTTGTAGATTTCGGCTATTTTCAAAATAATTGGGTGTTTTGTTTTTCGACTTTCAATTGCCAATAGGCAAGAAAGCGAATCGGAACAAATCATGAATTTATTTGATTGCGATAAAGCTACAAATTTAA
>MJUU01067336.1:9679-24366 GCA_002080025.1 Modiolus philippinarum | reverse complement strand
GTTTTTTGGGAGTTTCTATAGGAGCTATTTCATCTAAATTTATATTAGCAGATTCAAGGTGTGGTTTGATACGAAGACCAAAAGGTTGTATAACGTTTGGGCGTTTTTCATAGTAAGCTTTGTGAAGAGGTTTGAAAACACAGTTGTGAGAAGGATTGGAAGGATACGCTTTAAGCATTGTTGGATATTGTAAACCAAGTTTAATACGCATGTGTTCCAAGGATGGTTCATTAGCTGCAACATAGAGACTCTCCACAGGAGAAGTTCTGAACGCACCTAATGAAAGAAGCAAACTTTGGTGGTGAAAGGTATCTAGTAATTTAATGTATGATTTACGGGCGGAGCCATAAATAATTTAATGTATGATTTACGGGCGGAGCCATAAATAAAACACCCATAATCTAGTTTGATCGAATCAACGATCGATATAAATCTAATAAAATAGTGCTATCCGCACCCCAGTCGCTACTCGACACAACTTTAAAATATCGAATGCCTTTGCAGGGAAGAAAGATCAAGGAGAAATTGTGTATAATTGTGACAAAAATTTGAAAAATCAAATGGAAGGATATCATGACACTATTTAAAGCTAACTTAGTCCATGATGAACTAAAACAACAATATAATTTTATAAAACAATACCAGGAAGTGCAAGAAAATCAGCGCTTTAATTCAGGTATTAAGTACTTTAAACTAAAGAGTGCTCATTCAGTTAATGGACAGAACACTCTTTATGGACAAAATGAAAACAGCAATAGACAACATAGTACCATCAAGGATGCAGAGGAAGAAGATTTTAAACTAAAACAGGGAAAGACTAGGACGTCTTTTCAATGGAAGGTAGGCATATATCACCGAAATGTACTTCGTTCAAAACTTTTTCATATTTATTATTATACTGAGATAATTTTAGTATTGAAATATTTGTCCATTTAGATTTGGGGATTATTTGTGAACTTTAGTTTGTTTTCCATTGATTGTTATCATTATTTATTTTATTCTTATATCGTAAAAGTATAATTATGTTTATTCATATTTGTTTAGTTTGACTCATATTTGTTTTGTTTTTTGTTGTTTTCTTTATTAAAGTTTCTAAACCTTCCTTCTTTTCATTTTGTTAAGACTTTTTAACATTTCAGTCAAACCGCTTTCATATAAAAGATAAAGGTAGTATATGAAAATATTAAAATATTTCAAAATGTTGTGTTGAAGACTCGCTTGCACAGCTTGAATCCGGTGTCATGTGTGCTGCTGTACATGCGACTCCCCACTACAAGGAAACCTAAAAAAAGTAAAATTTGATGTGGTTTGAAATATAAGGGAGATCTGAATGCTCAAAAAAGGAAAAAACCTAAAATAAGAATGCTAGATACTTAAAATAGTATTAGTAATTGGTAAAAAAACGAGAGGCTCTCAAGAGCCTGTATAGCTCACCTGGTCCATGGCTGGCATAAACTGCAGCCCAAATTGACCCAATGTTAAAGTGTCTCATTCTCTAGAAGTTTCAAAAGAGAAAATCTTTGAAATGTTTTCTCCATAGGGTCCAATGTTAAACAATAGTCCCCGCTGGCGGCCATATTGGATGAGGTGCAGACTTGTCAGACATAATCTTTTAAGAAGACCATTAAAAGCCTATTGTGACCAAGTTTGATTCCAACTGACCAAGTAGTTTTAGAGAAGAATGTCTTTGAATGTGTTTTTCCCATAGGGTCCAATGTTAAACTATGTCCCCCGCTGGCGGCCATCTTGGATTACATGCAGACTTACCAGACACATTCTTCGATAGGTACCGACTATGGACAGTTGACACCAAGTATGGTTCCAATTGGGCAAGTAGATTCAGCAGTTTCCACAGTAATTTAAAGCCCCACTTGCATTACAACCAATTTCAGACCACCATTCAAAAAAAAATTCGGGCAGGGGTTCCCCTTATAGTTCAGATAATGCATATTGCTGAAATCAAAACATTCCAAGTTCCCCTTACTATATAAAAATTTTGGCAGGGGTTCCTCTTTATAATCTAGTTTAAACATATTTCTTATATTGCGAAGAAAACTATGAAGCACAATACGACAATCAAGCTTACATTGTAAGTTATACAGTTGAACTTAGTCTCTCAAACTTTGGTAGCTGGAATACCACCAATATCTTGAACTGTATTTAAAAGTCTGATCATGTTTTAGTATATTTCTTTGTTTGGCTTTTTTGACAAAAACATTCTTGCTAAGGAGCACTTTCGACACCAGTTTTGAAGTCAAAACATTATTTTGTAAATGGCGGGCAATGACAATTTTCAACATCAGTTCTTAAGTCACAACATCAATATCTATTTGGAAACCAAATTTCATTGAAGTTGGACAATGTTTAATTTTCCTGCCTTTTTTGGCGGCCATTTTGAAAATGGCGTTCAACGAACAATTCTCAACATCAGTTTTTGATTGATTGATTGATTGATTGATGTTTTACGCCAACTTCAGCAATATTTCAGCTATATTGTGGCGAGAACTGTTGAATATACTAAATAATTTTAATAAATACATTATATATCTATATAAAACCATATAGCTTTATACAAGTAAAAGAAATGTGTAAAATGTTAAAAACATAATTAAAGAAATTATGATTTGACTAACAATATTAGAAATTAGAAACTAGTTTAAAATTGATCTTTTTAAATCTTACTAAATAAATTGATTGCTTTTAAAAATTGAACGATTTTGTCGCCAGCGACATTTGTAAATAGGTCTTTAAGAGAAAATCACGCCTGATATCGGCAACATCCACACATTCAATTAAAACATGTTGAATTGTATAAGGACAATTGCATGGAATACACTCAGGTCGATCATCACAACATCAGTTTTTGAAGTCGCAGCATCAATATCTATTTGGAAACCAAATTTCATTGAAATCGGACAGTGTGGAATTTTCCCGCCTTTTTTGGCGGCCATTTTGAAAATGGCATTCAACGAACAATTTTTAACAGCGGTTTTGAAGTAGAGACATCAATACCTAGTTGGAAACCAAATTTCATTGAAATCTGACAACGTTGTTTTTTCTCGCCTTTCTTAGCGGCCATTTTGAAAATGGCGGTCAACAAACAATTTTCAACACTGGTTTTGATTGATTGATTGATTGATTGAATATTGTTTAACGTCTACTCAGCAATATTTCAGCTATATCAAGACGAGAACAAGTTTGTTGATAAATAATCACTTTGGGGTATGGAAATGGCCATGGGACGGGAAATTCTGACTGCCACTGGAAAAGTAGGGTGAAATCGTCAAGGGCGGGGAATTTAGCCTTGTAGCCGATCACCTACGGACCACCCCAAAAAGAGCTTGCTACAAGGGTTCTTTAACGTGCAGGAAGCGTGGCATTTCTTCCGACACGTGGACCTGAGTTTACATCCCATCCGAAAGATGGGTTGTGTATTTATTAATCCCGCACAACCACGGAATGGGTCCTATTTCTATATCCCGGGACCCTCGGGGTCAGCCTCCGTTTAGGAGGGGTCACACCCCGCAAGCCGGAGATACTGGGTCCTATTTCTATATCCCGGGGTTCCCTCGGGGTCCTCTGTTAGGATGGCTCATACTCCAAGCTCAGAGGATGCTGCGGGCCTATTCTTCAGCCGGGACCGCGCACGGCGGAACACTGGTTTTGAAATCGCAACATCAATATCTGTTTTGAAACCAAATTTTATTGAAATTGAACTATGTTGAATTTTCCCGCCTTTTTTTGGCAGCCATTTTGAAAATGGCGGTCAACGATCAATTTTCAACACCACTTTAGAAGTCACCACAGCAAGGTAAACATTTTATCAATTTACACTTGACCTTCATCTTGGAAATAAAAGACGAAAAATATGAAAATTTTGAAAATTCTGTGAAAAAAGGGCAATAACTCCTACAAGGGTTCTTGGATTTTCTCCAAAATTTCAGGGTGGGTAGATCTTGATGTGCTGAACATTTTTGCAATTTAAAGTTGACCTCTAACTGCTATAGTTTCTTTGATAAAAAATAAAATATATTAAAATTTTGAAAAATTTCGGGAAAAAAGGCAATAACTCCAAAACTGGTAATCAGATTTTCTTCAAAATTGCAGGGGCGGGTAGATCTTGCCATGCTGATCACTTATACTTCGTCAAATTTTTGATATCTGTAACGGTTTTCGAGTTATTTGCCAAAAACAGCAATTTACCCCTATATGCTATTTTTAGTAACGGCAGCCATGTTGTTTGGTCCTCGGACTCGTCGGCTACAATTTTGAAAGAGGATACCCTGGTGATGATTCAGGCCAAGTTTGTTCAAAATTGGTTCAGCGGTTTCAGAGAAGATTTTTGAAAAAGTTTACGACGGACGGACGACGGACGCCAAGTGATGGCAATAGCTCACATGACCCTTCGGGTCAGGTGAGCTGAAAATGAGGCTTTAAAATCTCAGATGGTAAAAAAACTGCCAACATATACAAGAACGGTGTAAAACAGCACTAAATCTTATGAGATATGATAAAGCCACTAATTAACATTTTTTTTTTACTTTCTATAGAGCTTTACTGCGTTCAATAACAGACTACGGGTTCAAGGTGAATAACTCAGCCTCTAAAGCACAAAAAGATGAAGTCGATCAAATTCAAGCTCAATGTTTAAAAACAGCTTTTGGGCTATTACCATTTACGCCAATCAATAATTGTTCAGGGAATCTAGCAAACCAATCCAACTCAGACGAGGTGAAATACTACGCAAGGTGTAAACAAAACCCTAAACCAGCAGCACCACATTCCCCTTCGTGATGCTACTGCCCGTATTTCTGTTGATTGTTCTACAGCAGGTTTAAAGGCATTTTGAGTTTTGCCGTCTATCTGTACAGCAGATACACAAAGAATGTTAAAGTTATATCAAGACGAGAACAAGTTTGTTAATAAAGAATCACTTTGGGAAATGGAAAGGGTCATGGGACGGGAAATTCTGACTGCCACTGGAAAAGAATGGTGAAATCGAAAGGAGCGGGGAATTAAGCCTTGTAGCCGATCACCTACTGACCACTCAAAATAGAGCTTGCTACAAGGGTTCTTTAACGTGCAGGAAGCCTGGCATTTCTTCCAACACCTGGACCTGTGTTTACATCACATCCGAAAGATGGGTTTTTATATTTATTCAGCCCGCACAACCACGGACTGGGTCCTATTTCTATATCCCGGGGTTCCCTCGGGGTCATCCCCGTTTAGGAGGTCATACCCCGTGAGCCGGAGATACTAGGTCCTATTTCTATACCAAGGGTTTTTTCGGGGTCCTCTGCAAGTGGACTGTTAGTCCCCGAGGATATTCACCAACCCAGTAGCCAGTACTTCAGTGCTGCCCAAAATCTGATTTCATTTGGAAACTTGCAATACCTGAATTTATTTTAAAAAATGTCTAAAACCCCCTCTTTCATAGTTCTGTCCTTAGCTGATTTTGGCTTTCATATTTAAATCATATTTGTTATTTGTTCGCCATCGGTTTTTAACACGCATTGTGGTTTATAGACTTCCAACTGTCTTGATTTTATCTGCACTGAAGAGACATAAGTTTTCGAAATGCGCATATGTAGAAACACAATTTACTGTAACTTCGGCATTTAGTTCACTACCCCATACGGAAGTTGAGGTAATATTTCAAAGTAGTAATTTATTGATTTGTTAGAAATTAACGTCCAGTGAGTCCGGACGAGAAAAAGTTAATCAATTAAGAAAAAAATGGAAAAGAAGAAAGAACCAAAGGTGGAAGAGTCAACATGAGTAACGAGTTTTAATGGCCACTTAATAATAGGAGCAGGAAATAAAGCCTACTTCACGACCCTATCGAGTCTTCAATTGAATGAGAAATAAGGAAGGGATCTTATACTGCATGAAATTCCTGCACCCTGTTTGACAACAATGGTTGGCGGTAAGGCTTTCCGTATTATGATACCTGTACAAACTATTCCCCTATCCGTCACTTGGGGACGCACCCGGCAGCATTGTATCCGGACCCCCTGAAAACCGATTCATGTGCCGGGTTCTAAGTAGTAATTTTAAGACCTAAATAACTTCGAAGAACCATGCAGTATGTACATAAAAAATGTGTTCTCAATTTGTAGGAGACTTAATTAAGTCTAAAATGAAGGGTTTCCTATTCTATGTACTCTGATAAATATGATTTTGGATGATAAGCATATTTATGAAAGTGACTGAATCATTCCTTCATTGACAATTTAGGATATTGAAGTCCAGTTTCGAATGTTTTAGGTGTATCAGGATGGGAACAAATTTAAATAAGAAATCAGAGCTCGAGATAAGAATTGCATAATTGGGTAATTTCACGCTTACTTATGTAATCAATTGGGTTATAAACGTTTACCCAGGTAAAAACATATATGTTCACCCCTGACAATTAACTTGAATCAGTGCTGTGGTATATTGGGTTTTTATATTAAATGATAAAAATACAAGTTATTGTTATTAGAAATTGTCATCACCTATGACTGTAAACTTGCATCATAAAAAAGGTCAACTGTCCATGAGTATTTAGTGCTTACGTCATTGTTTGGTAGCAGGACGTTTCGGCAATGTCAATTTAATGCACCTTTTTTCCCCACTTCATTGTGTTGATATGCTAGGTTTACGAACTTTGAACAATCTTTCAGCTATGTATGCACGAGAACAAGTTAACAAATTATTGTCACAAGTAATGGAAGAAAGGTATAAGGGACTGGGATGGGCAACAAGATTTAACTTAGACTTTAACTAAGAAAATTGGTAGGGGTAGGAAATGTAGCCTTCCATAAGAATGACCCCTAGTGACTATGCTCGCGTTAAAAAATATAGAAGGGTTCTTTAAACTGCATTGGGCATGGTGTTTCTCCACACAGTTTGTATACAATAGTTCACAAAAAGGCCCTCCATTATATAACATGTCGACCCACTGCTAGTGGAAAATGGAAGAAATGGGTAGGACAGGAAATTAAGCCTTCTACGCCACCCTAAGTGAGTCGGCTCTTCTATGATAAATATAGGGGTTAAATTAATCAATGAAAATAAAATATCAATTAAGATGAAAAAATTAAAAAGAAAACATGCTCAACTATTTATCGCGAGTTGATTGCCATTGGATATTGGGACAAACGGGTAGGGGCAGGAAAATAGCTTCTAAAAACGACTCCCCGCCCACAATGGGTTTTCTCTTATACGAGAAACATAGAAGTTGGTTTTATACTTCATAGGGTGTGACGTTTCCATGAACAGTTTGTCTACAGTGATTAGTGCTCAGGCTTTACTATGTAGAGACTTTGCCTCCTATTTGCATTTACTATGTATCCTTTAATAGTTTATCTCCGTATTATAATCCGACTACCCCGCATCATCTAGGAATGCGATTGGCAGCATTGTTTTGATACAGACCGATAACAACGATGCCCTTAACACAACTTTGCTTATCTATCGGAAGCTTCTCTGGTTTAACACTGACTGCAAAATTTCGGAAATAGGTATCTTTTATTTTCAGTTTTATGAATAAATAGGTTATTTGCAATGTGAATCCGTAGTGCGATTTTTTTTTTTTGAAAAGCCGAAAAAATAGGGCAAATGGTTCCACTGTAACCCTGAACCAAATTATTTATAGACATGGATGCAGTTTAATTAACCGTTTTTTTTTAAACCATGAAGAGTTGGCAAACGCAATCTTTCACAAATTCTGACACGACAATTGGGTGAAAATACACAACTCTCCATGATATAATTGGGTGAAAATTCATTGTTGCAGAAATATTTGGGTTATGTAAGTTTAGATTGGATTATTAGATGCATGTCAAAGAGGATAAATTTGGTTTTCATTAATTTTAATTGCGTAATCACGCAAAAAAGTATCTTATCTGTTGCTCTGTAGAAAGTTTCTAAGAAAATGAAAAGCTAAAGATAATTTAGTTTCCAGAAAGCTTTTTGCATAGGCATGCAAAAAAAAATGCAATTCGATACTTTCAGTTGGCACTTTTTATCAGAAAAAAACAATGAAAGAGTGAAAGGGACATTTGTGACAGCGAATTCTGATTGCTAACGGACAAAGGTAATAATGGGTCTGGTCAGAACACAATGGAAACATGATTTTCACGTTTAGTTGAAGGTTTTAGTATCGGAGATGTCATTAGAATGACTTGCTATTCTTTAACATGTCTTTTCTCACTATTGTAGCATGTGATGTCAGTCAAATGACTGGTTGCTTTTTAAGGGGGCGCTGTTTTCTTCTCTGTAACATCTGCGATATCAGTCAAGTCACTAATTGTCGTTAATCATGGCTTTTTTTCTCTGTAGTATCTGAGATGACAGTTAAATGATAAACGGTTGTTTAACATGGCTGTTTTCTTCCCTGTAGTATCTGAGATGTCAGTTGAATGACATGTTATTGTTTACAGGTCTTTTTCTTCCCTGCAATATCCAAGATTCCGAGATATCCGGTGAACGACTGGTTGTTCAACATGACCGTTTTCTTCCCTGTAGCATTTGATGTCAGTTGAATGACTGGCTATTGTCTATCATGGCTGTTTTCTTCCCTGTAGCATCTGAGATGTCAGTTGAATGACTGGCTATTGTCTATCATGGCTGTTTTCGTCCCTGTAGCATCTAAGATGTTAGTTGAAAGACCGGCTATTGTCTATCATGGCTGTTTTCTACCCTGTAGCATCCGAGATGTCAGTTGAATGACTGTTTATTGTCTGTCATGACTGGTTTCTTCCCTGTAGGACCTGATATGTCAGTTTAGTGACTGGTTATTGTTATCATGGCTGTTTTCTTCCCTGTAGCATCTGAGATATCAGTTGAATGACTGGTTTATGTTTATCATGGCTGTTTTCTTCCCTGTAGCATCTGAGATGTCAGTTGAATGACTGGTTATTGTTTGACATGACTGTTTTATTCGGATGTCAGTTGAAGGAAAGGGTGCATAAATGTGCGATATGGTAAAATAAACAACCAAGGAAGAACAATGCCAAATTCCCACTCAGTCTATGTTTCAGATACAATTTAAATTTGTGTTCCAAATGACCGTCAGCTACATAAATTCACTACTTTTGCCTACTTCAAATGATGTGCAACCGTTTCGTAACATTTGTTTTTAATTAAATCATTTATCAGATCACAGGCAAAACAAATCGCACGAAAATCAATATGAAAAATCTTGAACCTAATCAATATTATTGAAAACAGTGAACGCTCAACAAAGCAGTGATAATGAATCAATACTAGAAATGTCGCCGCATGAAAAAAAAATCAAATGAAATAAGACAGGAAACTATTTTTAACATACATGCCAATTCACTCTGATTAAAAGAAGAAAAAAGTACTGTCGACATGGTGTCAGTTCATTCTATAATGCTGTAATGTTATGAACTCTGATGCACCGTCTTATCTAAGATTTTAGTTGAATTGATGGTGTTTTATAAAATTTTTATCATGGCCGTTTTTCCCCCTGTACCATCTGAGATCTCAGTTACATTTTGTTGTTTCAGTTGATTGTTTTCTTCAGAGATGTTCTTTTTAGTATTTAGAAATAAGCATGATATCTCGAAATGCGCTTGAATTTATTAGAAAAAGTCGTCATTGATTACGGTGGCCAATGCACTGTCTGCAAACAAAACATTTATTATGTGATCTACTTTATCCGACTCAGAGGTTGTATGCTAAATTGATAATTCAGCAAATATGATTGACAAAATAAGAGTTGTACATCAAGTGACCAATTTTAGAGCTAAATAAGAAGACCAAATTTATCAAATTAATTTTATAAAGCTCGCCAATGCTCTTTAATGTAATTGTGAGCACAAAACAGTTATCATAGCTTGCACTGTCCCATACCATGTCTGAAAACAAGACATTTACAATTTAACCTTCTTTATCTGACTTAAAAGTGGCTGTTGAATAACTAACCCATCATATATAATTAATAAGTTAGAATTTTACGCAAAGTATGCAATTTATCAGGACGGGAATAAATTATTCCATTTAGTTTGATAAGAAGGAAGAAATGAAGCTAGATTTGATAACCGGGGCGGCGGATTTTGATTTAAACTGTAAAGAAAAGCAATACAGAGGGGCGAAATTTGAGTTTTCATACGGCCCTTTTTGGTCCGTTCTTCTTTCTAAAATTAAAAATGAGGTCATCATACTGCATGATTGTGACATTTCTACTCAGGGTTTGCCAATAATTTTTCGCGGTCTCTGTATGATGAATTCCGCTGAAACCGGTGCCTAAGGTCCAGTGAGCAATATTTCAGCTATATCTGGACGATAACAACATATATAAAAGAAAAATAAGAGAGAAAGGGAAGGGACAAACAGGGCAACGAGTTTAAATACCACTGAAAAAAGGATGAAAATGGGTAGGGGTAGGGTATTTAAATAGTCTTTTATACGACACCCAATGCGTCAGCTCTCCATAGAGAAATATAGAAGAGGTCTTTATAATGCATGGAGCAGGGCGTTTTTCAACACAGATTGGCTACAACGGTTCATGGTCAGGCTTTCCGTATTCTGACCTGACTACCCAGACAGTTCTGTAGCTGGAACTCATGAAAACCGATTCAGGTGCCGGGACTTATAAAAAGTATTCAATAGTTGGCGGACTGATTGATTGTTTGAATATTTATTAACGTCTACTCAGCAATATTTCAGCTATATCAAGACGAGAACAAGTTTGTTAATAAATAATCACTTTGGGGTATGGAAAGGGCCATGGGACAGGAAATTCTGACTGATTGATTGATTGATGTTTTACGCCAACTTCAGCAATATTTCACTGGAAAAGTAGGGTGAAATCGTGAAGGGCGGGGAATTTAGCCTTGTTGTCGATCACATACTCCAAGTTCAGAGGATGCTGCGGGCCTATTCATAAGGCGGGACCGCGCACGGCGGCAATAGTTGGTGGACCATAAAATTATATTGCACAAAGACATGAAGTCGGAATTGTCATTGTATTTCTCTTTCTAACAATCATGCAAAGACAAGGTGCCAGTTATAACCGATATCCAATTAATTTGTGTTGAACACAAACTTCATCAATATTTCAGCTTTATCTTTGCGGATTGTCATGCGGATAGAATTTTCAACACACAGTTTTGCTTTATTTTGTTATTTTGTTTTTGGATTTAAATCAAATTAGATGTGAAAAATGCATGTATTGTGAAGCTTTTAAAATCTGTAAAAAGGAAATTTTACATGTAAATGAAATCATGTTTATCATGTCTATATTTATCTTTGAAACAATACATTCAGTATCTTTGAAGTACCGTTAGTGCAAAAAGTAATAATCCAATGAGAATTGCAACATCGGAAACCCAAAGAAACAAAAACATCACACAAGTACGACACAGAAAAGAACAAGGGGCTCTCAGGAGCCTGTATCGCTCACCTGGCTTTCAGTTGCCACAATCAATCTAACATTGTAAGTTATACAGTTGAACTTCAGTCTCTTAAAACTTTGGTAGCTAGAACACCACCAATATTTTGAACCGTATTTAGCGTTCTTGCTAAGGACCATTTTCGACAACATGTTTTGAAGGCAAGACATCATTTTGTAAATGGCGGTCAACGAACAATTTTCAAAACCGGGTTAACATCAATATCTATATGGAAAACAAATTTCATTGAAATCGGACAATGTTGAATTTTTCCAACTTCTTGGCAGCCCTTTTAGAAAAAGTAGTCAGCGAACAATTTTCAACATCAGTTTTGAAGTTGCGACACCAACAATTGACCAATACCTTTTTGGAAACCAAATTTTATTGAAATCATAAAATGTTGAATTTTCCCAGCTTTTTGGCGGCCATTTTGAAAATGGCTGTGAAAGAATACTTTTCAACATCGGTCTTGAAGTCGGAACATCAATATCTATTTTGACACCAAATTTTATTGAAAATTGACAATGTTGAATTTTCCCGCACTTTTTGAAAATGGCGATAAACAAACAATTCACAAAATTAGTTTTGAAGTCGCCACAAGCCAGGCCAACATTGTATCAATTTACATTTAACCTTCATCTTCAATAGTTTTGGTTGATTGATGTTTAACGCAAACTTCAGCAATATATGAAAATTTTGAAAATTCTGTGAAAAAAGGCAATAACTCCTACAAGGGTTTTTGGATTTTCTTCGAAATATCAGAGTGGATAGATCTTGATATGCTGACCATTTTTGCAATATACACTTGACCTAAATATGTTACACTTTTTTTAATAAAAAATTAAAAATGCAAAAATTTTAAAAATTTTACGGAAAAGGGGTGATAACTCCAAGGTAGGTATCAGATTTTGTTTAAATTAAACGGTAGGCAGATCTCATCATGCTGATCATTTTAACTCTTGTCAGATTTTTGATATATGTAACGGTTTTCGAGTTATTGGCCCCAAACTGAAATTTACCCCCATGTTCTAATTTCAGAAATGGCGGCCATGTTGCTTGACCAGCCGACTAATCGAACATGATTTTGAAGGTGCATACCCTGTTGATGATTCTGACCAAGTTTGGTCACAATCGATCGAGTAGTTTCAGAGAAGATTTTTGAAGTTGTTGACGGACGAGACAGCAAAGTGATGGTAAAAGCTAGCATGGCCTTTTAGGCCAGGTGAGCTACAATTCAACAACACGGTACTAATTTGAAAACCATAGATGTGATCAGGTGCACCAGTATAATAAGCACACCCTGCTGATTATACAGAAAGTGAGAAATAAAAGTAACCTTTTTTCAGAGTGTAAAACACACAAAAAAGCGAATGCAAAGAAATATGTGAAAATTGTAATTTATTTTTCACTGAAATCGTAATTTATTTCAGTAAAAATTGTATTTCTGTTTTATTGCGTTCTGTAAAACTCTCAAGACAGATTGAAAAAAAAAATTCGTATTTTAAAATAGACAAAACCACTGCTGTGCCAGAATCGAAGAATGAAACCGATAGTAGCAGAATATATACTTTTGATGCAAATAAAAAAAAACTTTAGCAGGTACATCAACAGGAATAATAGAAATTAATTCAAATAAGTCTGAAGCAATATCGAGATTGTCACCGATTTCTGCAGTTTCTGTTCTAGATTTCTGCTGTTACTGTTATAGCTATTTTTTTAATCTTTCTCACACAATCCCGATAGGAGGCCTTGTGTGCACCACAACTTTACACCTTAATTCGGTGCCCTTGTGTCCCTTCTTTCCTCATAATGAAAGGCACTTACTACCATCTCTAAAAATTCTTTTGGAAGTATTCAAGTGCCGATTTTTTAAATAAAAGATTTTGAAAAAGCAATTCACCCGACCGCATTCTGGAGAGTTGTTTCATTGTACAAGAAAATCATTGAATAGTTCTTTTTACCGGAAACCGAATAATTTTCAAATTAGTTTGTCCGGTGACAATACACAGAATCTTTACCAAAGTTTTTGCCTCACTCAAAAAATAGAATCATCTGATTTTTATTTCTAATTTCTGTTGGAGTAGTTTGAATTGATATTTTATATGCAATGTAATAAAACATCCAAGTCATTCCCCCACCACGGAGTGCCAACTTATGGCGATGGTTTTATTCCCGGGTTACCCATCGGATAAAAAGAAAGTGATCTAGGATGGTCTACTCAAGCGGGGCGTAACACGACGCACTGTTAGATTGATTGAATATTGTTTAACGTCTACTCAGCAATATTTCAGCTATATCAAGACGAGAACAAGTTTGTTAATAAATAATCACTTTGGGGTATGGAAAGGGTCATGGGACGGGAAATTCTGACTGCCACTGGAAAAGTAGGGTGAAATCATCAAGGTCGGGGAATTTAGCCTTGTAGCCGATCACCTACGGACCACCCCAAAAAGAGCTTGCTACAAGGGTTCTTTAACGTGCAGGAAGCGTGGCGTTTCTTCCAACACGTGGACCTGAGTTTACATCCCATCCGAAAGATGGGTTGTGTATTTATTAATCCCGCACAACCACGGAATGGGTCCTATTTCTATATCCCGGGACCCTCGGGGTCAGCCTCCGTTTAGGAGGGGTCACACCCCGCAAGCCGGAGATACTAGGTCCTATTTCTATATCCCGGGGTTCCCTCGGGGTCCTCTGTTAGGAAGACTCATACTCCAAGCTCAGAGGATGCTGCGGGCCTATTCATAAGCCGGGACCGCGCACGGCGGCGCACTGTTAGAAACCCCACCTCTTAATTGTTCGACTGATTACTTAATAGTTAAGCGTCAAGTGAGCAATATTTCAGCTCTATCAGGACGAAAACAAGCTAATCCATGCAAAAATCTAAGTGAAAGAAGAAAGAACCGAGGGAACGAGTTTTGATTGCCGCTAGAAAGGGGAGAAATGGGTAGGGGCAGGATATTTAGCCTTCTACACGACACCATTCGACTCTGCTCTCCTTACTCAAAAATATAGAAGTGTCCTTATACTGCAAGGTGTTACTCCACATAGTTTGGCTACAATGGTTTGCAGTTAGGCTTTCCGTATAATGACCGGACTTCCCCACAAAGACCAGGCATTTTCCATCCGCCAACTTTGGACGCACCGGCAGCTCTGTAACCGGAGCCCCTGAAAATCGCTCAAGGTGCCGGGCCACTAGATTGACACAAAATGCGCTGAATACGCATTTGTTTGAGTATTATTCAAAAACAAGACGCTAGTTTGTGCAAATTCAAGTCAGAA
>MJUU01067335.1:226913-257893 GCA_002080025.1 Modiolus philippinarum | reverse complement strand
AACTGGATCCCTGTTCGAAAGTCAATATTTGCGCACTTGATACCGTAAACAAAATTGACAACCGCTAAAATTGGACAAAATCAGAAATAAACTGCGAAGGGGAGCATGCACCAGGTAAAGATTTTGCATACATTTTTATTATTAATAGACATATATTTGAGCAAGACATCATTTTGGTGCACGCTCCCCTTTTGACTTTTTTCATCTGAAAACGATGCGAAAAGACGTGCATTCGGGTAGAAAACGTACCGTGTGTTAAAAACGTGTTCCGTTTAGGAATATAGCCATGAATCGAATCGGAATGTGTTGACTGGCTGAAAGAGGAAGACCTTGAGATTACAAATATATAAATGTAATGTGCATAAACGATAGCTAATAAATTGGCAAAATGAGGGGGCAAATTACCATTGCTTATCATACCTTGTCCTTTACAGAAACTTCGATATTTATTTTTTATTAACCAGCTAAATACAATATGATAGAAAATGCCTATTTATTATCAGGGAGAAATTTCCTCATCCGGTTATTACGAGATCCAAAGCAGGGCCATGACAGCCAGAAAACAGGGCATTATTACAGGGCCATTATTGATCAGGTGACACAGAAGTTTTAAAATAATATTATGAGATTTAAAGAAACTGCTTTCAGTTCATACCACTATTACTTTTATCAATTTTACCCGATGTAGTTTTATGTTCATGAAAAAGACCATATTTCCTTTTGTACTTCAGCGACCATAATCCAGCTGTATGGAGAATGTTTTTTTTTTGTTTCAGATATGTGACCCTACTTGTGACCACTCATTTTAATCATCCCATCATAAGGGATCCGAAAATATACATCTTTTCTAGATTTTCTAAAAAAAATTTTTTTTTGTACTTCAGCGGTAAACCCTAATCCAGCTGTATGGAGAATAAATTTTTTGTTTCAAATATTTGACCCTACTTGTGACCACTCATTTTAATCATCTCATCATAACCGATCCGAAAATATACATCTTTTCTCGATTTTTTCAAAAAAGGTGATTTTTTTTTGTACATTGGGGTAAATCTTACTACAGCTGTATGGAGAAATATTTGACCATGCTTGTGACATATCGTTTTACTCATCGCATCTCAAGGGATTCGAAGATATACATAATTCCTCGATTTTTTTTTTAAATAAAGTTTTTTGTACTTTAGCAGGGTAAAATCTTATATAGCATCTTTTTTGTTTCAGATATGTGATCCCATAAACGACTGTTCGTGTAAAAAATGAATTTCAAGAAAATTATTTTATATACATTTACATTCACTTGTCAACCTATTTAAGATCATTAATCTGGTTAATAAAAGTTTTAAGAAATGGGTATTTCCATAATGGTCCTGTTATGTGTCCTCGGTCTGTAATAATGGCCTTTGGATGCTGTAATGGCCCTCGGCGTTGCCTCGTGCCATTACAGCTATCCTCAGGCCATTATTACAGACCTTGAACACATAACAAGACTATTATGGAAATACCCATTTATACTATTTGTTCTATTAATCCCACGTGTCTAGTATCATAAAGCGTTAACCACGTGGTCAAATATAGATCAGTTAAAGTACACGGCTTGTCAATACATTTAACTACATGTTTACTTGCTCACTTTGCTTTCATTACATGTATGTCATTGTAAATATTACCGCTCCTGTTGTGCAGTTTGACTGCACCCGAGTGAATGTTATGTATGTATGTTTGTCACCCCGTAGGCCTAGGGCACGGGGTGTTTTGTTTAATAAAATCTTGATTGATTGATATTAATACTATATTAATGAATGATCTTTTAGAATATTTCAATTTAATCTAGTAATGATACCTTGACTTCTCAGCTTTAATATGTGTTTTGCATGGTTTTCTTACTTCTGTCCTCTCATTGGAAATTGAAATTAATTTCAAAATTCGTTTATTTCGACTATTTAATATGTAAACGACAATAAAAGAGTACTCTTTAAGCCAATAATCGTGCATAAAATTCAAACGATGGTTGCCTTCAATAGCAGGAAGATGGTTCAAACCTTACAATTGCCTATTTAAATCATAGATTGTAATACCAATTCAGCTGCGATGAAGTATCGTAGGTTTCACCCAGTCACCAAAAGATATACTTTTGGCAAAGTGGTCTAGGGCTCTGGACGAAGTGCAGGTGGTGTTGCCATAGATGTCACAACAGCGATGGCTCGAATCCCACAGAGGGAACTACCAAATATCTATAAAGGCTGTAATGTTTTTTTAGTTGTTGTATTGCAATATCGTGATACAAATAGAGATTCATATGGTAGATTCAATTTTAAAATTACAAAAGAAAAAATAACCATTTCACAAATATATATGTATAAATAAGTATAAAACTTTAACTATTGAGTTTAAAATAGCCACAAAATCCTTTTGATTCTCATTTTGACATTGAATTACACGTAATAAAAATTGTTTTTTTTTCAAACACAAATTTTAAGGAGGTTCATTACAGATGCATAAAAAATTATCCTCCATTCAAATCTCCCAAAAATGTTCTTCATGTTATACTCTTTCCAAATATGAAATAAAAATAATAGGTCTCCTACTTTGTTTTCAAGATATAATACATTCTGTTTTGACTACTTTTTCATTGAAATATACAGGAAATATTAAAGGACTGCTATCAAAATACCTTATTTAAAAATCCACCCACTGAAAATTTTAAAACGCCATCTGTCGTCATAAATTTTTGGCATAATTTCCATTTCATGAATCAATATTTTACTAATCAACATTTCTCAAATCGACAAATTTCAAATTAACATTATAAAAATTAAGAAGGTTGAAAACAGACATTCAACAAATCAAAATTCAACAAAATATAAATTAAGAAATACGAATTAATAAGGCCGTAATAAGGCTTTACAAATTATAAATTGACATAATAACAATATAAGAATTAAGAAGGTAAAAATACACAATAACATGTATCAAATTTACATTATACAAAT
Organism: Modiolus philippinarum; assembly: GCA_002080025.1. Classification (NCBI taxonomy): domain Eukaryota; kingdom Metazoa; phylum Mollusca; class Bivalvia; order Mytilida; family Modiolidae; genus Modiolus; species Modiolus philippinarum. The sequence goes on along the minus strand of MJUU01067335.1, from coordinate 254,906 downwards.
TACAAATAAACAACTTACGAATAGGAAGGTTGAAAAACGCTTTTACAAGTTAGAAATTGACATTATGCAATTAAGAATTTTTACCCATTGGCATTCCATAAGGGGGAGGGGCCCATAACAGCCTAACAGCAAATTGATTTTTTCGATAACAGATAACAGATAATTCAAATAAGTTATAACAGCTAACAGTGTATATCAAGTCAATAACAGCTAACATATAAATGTAATACTTAGATAACAGTCATCTTATTCAATAAAACTTTCTTGTGGAGAAGATATACATTCATAGGCCATCATTGTTCATCATAAACATGTTCATTGACTTCATTATCAACAAATGTGAATCGTATTGCAAGGCAATACCAAGTCCCATACCGGTTGGACAAGGCTTTATTACACTAGCAAAAATGGTAAATAAGTCCAAGACCCATTACTCTGCCAAAAATCAGTGGACCCGAACAACAGTAAAAGCGTTGTTCCTTTGCTTGTTTTTTACCATGTATTTGTAGAGACTTTGTCTCGTGTGCATTTACTCCATATCCTTTTATTCACCCAAACCAAACTTTATCTTGGTCTGTAACTCATTAAGATAGACTCACATACAAAATATCAGATCAATGCCTGCAATGCTTTAGAAAAAAAAATGCGGAAAACTGACATTTTACTGAAATTTTCAAAGTTAAAGGCCCATAACTCATCAGTGGACAGGAACCAAACTTAATCTTGGTCTGTTACTCACTAAGGTATACTCACATATCAGATCAATATCTCTAAGGGTTTAGAAAAAAGTGCAGAAAACTGATGCTGGACTGACAGATGGACAGACGGACGGACAGAGCACAAATCTAAAGTCCCCTTCGGCTATCGCCGGTAGGTGACTAAAAAAGAACTTTATTTGTTACTCATCATCACTGTACAAGGCGAAAAAAATGTCTTGGATTATGCTAGTTGAATTTTTCAGACACTTTTACAGTTGTAACCCCCCTAGATAGTGGTAACAACTCGCATGAAGTCTAATTATTTTCGTGAATAAAATTATTGAGTCCTATCTCAGAACTGACAAACTAGTATTGCCTTAGTGATGCTAAGAATGAAATGTGCAGTTGAATATTTATTACATTGTCTTACTGCTTTGTGTTTTATCAACATGTTTTTTAGTTATCAAGAATCGAAGATTCGAATAACTTTCAAAAATCAGTATGTGTAAATATTCATTGATTATTTTTTTATGGCCCCCAGATCGAGGATCGGGGGAGTTGGGGTGGGAGTGCATATTGTTTTTGTCCTATCTGTCTGTCTGTTTGTCTGTGCGCCCGAAACTTTAACCTTGGCTACTTTTGAACCATGCAAGGTAGACCTTTCATACTTGGCAAGTGTATAGGTCTAGTCAAAAGGTACATAAATATGCAAAAATAAATTTCGGTCAGGTCAAAGGTCAAGGTCACAGAGGTCAAGTGGTGAAATTGGCTGTTTTCACATATTTGGCTGTAGAATCCTTTTTATTTATCCTATCAAGACAGGGTTTGTTTTATGTTATTGCTAATAAAATTGAGCAACTGCAGTATGTCAACAAATTTGAGGTAGCATTTACCGCTTTTGAGAAACAGAGGCCCAAAGAAGACAAACGGCAAAAAATGAATTTTTAAATTTTTTGTCGAATCTTGATGCAGCATTTTTCTGTAGGTTTCTTATCGCATGTTTAAACAGATACATTTAACAATTAAAACCATTTCAATAAACAAGAGGCCCAGAGGGGCTCCATCTGTTTCAGAATGAAGGGGTTGAATTGGATGTTTTGTGGAAAAAACAACTTTTGAACTATGTAAGACAGACTTTTAATACTTGGCAAATGCATAGGTCTTGTCAAGATGAACATAAATATGCAAACAATTAGTTCAAAGGTCAAGGTCACAGAGGTCAAAAAGGGATACAATTGGGTATTTCATATAATTTACCGTAGAATCTGGGGGCATATGTAGTGTTTCACAAACACATCTTGTTTTCTTTTCTCATCACGTAGCTATCGGTGTTCAATTTCACTTCATGTATGAGTGTTTTTCAATTTCAACTCTTGTCGTTGAGATGAATTATTATTCATGCGACTAATTTGCCATATATAGTCTATTCTGATTTCTATATAGTGCAGTATTTGACTGTTTTTTAATCATATAACAACTGTCTACAACTGTATATCTTCTTCGTCTACAGTCTGGTTAATTAAGCTAATCCTAACTTGGAATTTGAGCAAAAAAGTCCAAAAACAACGTTAAATTATGTGATATTTAAAAGGGCAACAAGTATGTAAAATTCTAAGAAAAACGTGTCAAGTCTTGAGGTTATAAAATGTATGTTGTGATGGGAGTTTTTTGTTTTATTTCAAATTCCCGGCACCTGAATCGGTTTTCAGGGGCTCCGGCTACAGAGCTGCCGGGCTCGTCCCCAATTGGTAGATAGGGGAATGCCCTGTCTATGCGGGGCAGTCTGAGTCAGGTCATAATACAGAAAGCCTGAGTGCGAACCATTTTAGCCAAGCTGTGTGGAGAAATGCAACGCTCCATTCAGTATAAAGACCCCTTCTATATTGTCTAAAGAGAGCAGAGTCTCTGGGACGCGTATAGAAGGCTAATTTTCCTGTCCCTACCCATTTTTCCCCTTTTCTTTCCCTGTTGTACCTTTCATAATTGCTTCTTTCTTCTCTTACATATTTTTTTTATTAACTTTGATTAACTTGTTCTTGTCCTGATATAGCTGAGATGTTAAATTGTAACTAATCAATCAACCAATTTATTTCAAATTGAAATATAAGGAAAAGGTGGTCAAATTAATTACAGCAAATAAGTTGAATTACAAAATCGACTGAATAGTCAAAATGTAGAGTAACAACTAATACAGTTGTAGGCAAGAGCTATATAATAATGCAGGGGGGATTTGAAAAGGAGGAATTCCAACACCAAAATGAACTATTCATTAACAGTCAACAGGGAACTGAATATTCATCATAACAGCTAACACGGAACTACCCAATAACAGCTAACATAACATTATATTTTGCAATAACAGCTAACAGAGAATCAATTTTACCCAATAACACAATAACAGTTAATACCCTTGCCCCTACCCCCCCTTCCATTAGGTGTAACGGACGGACGGTCGGAAGGACAACCTTATCACTATATATATACGTATGTGACATGTTTCAGCTGATTCCTTTAATTGAAACTTTTCATTTTGTTGAGCAACCTTGAATTGAAGATTATCTGTATTTATCATCGCAAATGAACACGAAACTGAAGAAAGCGCATCTACCTGCGAGTTGATAGTACCAGAACTTTTCGACATATATTGCTACGGTCAAGCGAGTGGCAAAAGTTTCAAAAGATGTAATTTTTCAACCTAAGCCGGCATTCAAAAAGACTGCCTGAGGAAAAGGACAATAAACACGCTTACACATTGTCAATTGATTGACGGTGTTTGTAGAATGCTTGATTGACGGCATTGCCATGAGAAGACTTTGCATTTGATTGGCTGCATAAAAATTAAAACGATCCAATCAAATACAAAATCTTCTCAGTTCAGTGCGTTCAACGAATTCCTCTACAAAACTCCTGTCAATCAATTATCAATAATGTTTCTTTTTCCGCGGTCAGTCTTTAAGGACGTCAGCTTGGGTGTAAAATGTAATCTCTTTTAAAAGAAACTTTTGCCACTCGCTTGACCGTCGCAATATGATTACGTTGACTTTCCAATAGTAAACGTTTCATTTTATTCAGCAGTAATTTACCAAAAGATTTAGCCTATGATTTTAATATTTTAATATTACTTAACTCTAAGAAGCATTCGCTTTTAACGATAGATTCCGACGTAAGAAAGGTGCGATATCTTAGATTATTGTTACTCTAAGGTCCCAAAACTCAGTTACAGTCATTTTGTATTTCTAATTATTAACAAATGGAAGCCTTTTATCCTTATTCTATTTTGCACATGATAATACTTTAGAAAGATGTCTTTGCTTCCAAACTTAAGTAGATTAGTCAGTCGGTTATTTAACAAATCACATAAATACTGAAGTTGCAAAAAATAATTTTCTGATTATGGTCATTTCGAATACTTATGTCTCTTCAGATCAAATCAAACCAGTGGAAGAAAGAACAGATGACAAAAAAAAAATACAAAAAGCCAAAATAAGTTAAGGACAACGCTATGCAAACGGTAATATCTTTTTGTCGTAAGCAAAATTTTCTAAAAATTGATATATGAAGTCAGTTTTCTCGGTTCAGTACCGAAGTATTGACCACTGGGTTGGTGATTTGTTTAACCCACAATAGGTTCGGTAGAAGTTTTAGACCACTTGATCTGAACTCAACTGGATAGATCAATGACCTTACCTCCTTTGGAGATATTGTACATTTGCATCGGTATATCGAAACGCTTGGTGGATATCAATTCTTGTAGATTGGAGTGCCCAGAAGATGCAAATGAACCGCCATTAATGATTACCTTAAACAAATGATTACCTTAAACAATAGGTAGAGGGCCTATTAACGTTTACCTAACATTGATGTAGGATTCATACGGTGAATATTGTGCTGTAATTTAAAAGTATTATATAGAATTTGAAAATGTCAAAGACTTGCTCATTATCTAACTAAATCTTGTGCCACAGCACACAAGAAATTCTTAGAATATAAACATTTTTAATTTCCAGGCAAACGTGAAAGCTTGAAACTTTCAAATTAATGAACAATGCCCCAGTATAATTTACTTCATATATAAATGTTAGTGTTTTATTCTGTTTATATGTGACACATGCTGTTTTGTATTTGGCGAATTAAATCTATAATTATGTTTGGCTGAATATATGTATAATAGTTCTTATTTTCGTTTGCAGGATTTTGATTTTGCCATCTTCTGTATTTCAACCCTCTCCATTCTGCCATTGCTATGAAATGTTCATGTTCTATTGAGAAGTATTTAGGGAATAATTCAATTAAACCCGCATGTTTTGGGAGGAATATAGACAAAATCATACCAGCACCATGCATACCAATTAGAATATCACTATTTACTATAATATGAAGTTGTTCCTGAAATGAAAGTGAATCAAGTTGAATTCCTGCAATTTTATGACCAACAAAATATTCCCTTGTTCTGTGTAGTAATTCATCTTCATTTAAAATTTTACGTTGTATTGTTCCTTTTATATTGCGTGGATGTGCCACATAGTTACGACGCCAAGAAAATACAATACGAAGACTTTTACAACTTTTTTCTCTGTGTGTTATAACATCAAACTGGTGAAGGACAAAACTTCTGAATTCCTCTAAATATGGCACAGAACTTAGTAAATGTCTGTTTATAAAGCTATCATAACCATTGATTGACCACACAAGTTTTTGGAAGATAATTGGACTGTTTATTTTACTGGCCTGAATTGTCGATTTGAACAATGTCCTCCACACAGTATCTAAAGAACCTTTTGGATGAGCGTCCATCCATAAAATCGTGATTTTATTTGGATTTTGATGAAATAATACTGCCATTAGAAAGGCATTATACCAATCAGTCATTGCATGGTACACATTTACATATTCGTATCTTTGTACAGCAATTGTAAAGTCATGAACAATGGTTCCCTTAAAACTTTCATTTGTATTAGAAACTGTCAAGGATTTTAGCCACAATAAATTAGGCTGAAATTTATCAAGTCGAATAAAATTATAATCTATTCCTTCCGTGTAATTAGGACACAAAAGTTTAAAATATCCTTTGTCCAATGTAAGGTATTCTGCGTTTTCTGGTTGATTTTGTACTTGTACGATGTCCTCTCCCCCTTGCCGGTTGTAATTTTTTGTTGGATCTAACAATACATCTGTTAATGCAGCAAAAAGATTTGCAAATCCTAAAAACTTTTCCCCACAATAAGATTGTGATTTCGTTTTTAGTTGTTTTAATTGTGTTTCAGTTATGTTAAAATCACTTGTGAAAATGTAGCCTATATCGTAATCTACAGCTGAATGGTCGTGGTTGTTTTCTGTATCAAAAAAATGTTTTGGAATATCCGCATTGTTTGGTAATCTAACAACTGCATTAAATATTTCTTTATTTAATTGTAGTTTCGCTAAATTATATCCTGAATATTGGATAAAATAAAAAGGGCAAACCCACATTAAAATTAACGCCACATGATACTTCCTCCTAATAATCTTTTTACAGAACACTCCAATACGTTGTAATACTTCCATTATCATTTGTAAACACATTTATTGATGTTGACGTTACTTTTATCTATTTCACTGAAAATTTAAAAACGAGAAAAAGTGATTAAATAAAAGTCATTTTCTGTAGTAAATAAATTTAGAAAAATGTAACAAAATGAGTTAAATGTTGTTGCACCATTTTTAAATGTATTGGATATACAAGCATGAACTTAGATTACGTAATATCATAAGTGTAAATCAGGTTTCTAATCCGATTTTGCATAGGAATACTAGTATACATTGTGTTTTTCATAAAAAAAGTTGAAGGGGTCTTGTAGACCACGCTTTAGCAGTCTGTGAAATGTAATGATCTTTTTAAAAATATTTTTACCTAGTCTGAAAAGGAGGGGGGTTTGAACATGTAGATTGGTAGAATCAGTTGGGGTTCCATGTGTTGGCAATCATCAATTTTACAGAAATTTTAGAATTTTCTACATAATTAACATAACTAGAGGCTCAGCGACTGAGCCTGTATCGCTCACCTGACAAAACGCTTCTATGCCATGCATGACCAAAAATGATCATGTTTTTTACCAATGGGGTAGGGTGTTTAGGTATGTTCTCAATTAGCACCCGTGTGTTTTGTCTGATCCTATTGAAATGAGTAATTTTTGCAAAGGACTTTCTATACATTTAGTATAATTTGCTTTAATTGTTTTGAGAGAAGATGATGAAAAAGATGGTTTTTCATACTGGGCTCCACTGTTAAACTATGTTCTGCACTTGGGGCAACGTTTTTTGTCGGATTGGAATTAAATGTGCAATTTTTGTAAACTACCTTCAGTCATCATTCCTGTAAAGTTAGGTTGAATTTGCTTCAGTGGTTTCAGAGGAGTAGATGAAAATGTGATTTTCCCATAGGGTCCAATGATAAACTATGTTCCGTGCTGGCAGCCATGTTTTCTAACGGATTGTAAAGAAATGAGCAATCTTTGTTAAGGACCTTCTATTCATCCTTCCTGTAAAGTTTGGTTGAATTTGCTTCTGCAGTTTCAAAGGAAAGATGAAAATGTGATTTTTCCCAAAGTGTCCAATGTTAAACCTAAGTTCCACACTGGCGGCCATGATTTTTATTGGATCAGAACGAAATGAGCAATCGTTGTAAAGGACCTTCCATTCATCATTCCTGTAAAGTTTGGTTGAATTTACTTCAGTGGTTTCAGAGGCGTAGGTGAAAATGTGATTTTCCCATAGGGTCCTATGTTAAACCATGTTCCGTGCTGGCGGCCATGTTTTTCGTTGGATCAGAACGAAATGAGCCATCTTTGTTAGGGACCTTAAGTACATCACTCCTGTAAAGTTTGGTTCAATTGGCTTCAGCCGTTGCAGAGCAGAAGATGAAAATATGATTTTCCCCATAGGGTTCAATGTTTAATTAAGTTCCGCGCTGGCATGTTTTTTTATCGGATTGGAAGGAAATGAGCAATCTTTGTAAAGGACCGTCCATACATCATTCCTGTAAAGTTTGATTGAATTTGCATTTGTTATTGTAGAGGAGTAGATGAAAATGTGATTTTCCCATAATGTCCTATGTTAAACCATGTTCCATGCTGGCCGCCATGTTTTTCGTCGGATCGGAATGAAATGAGGCATCTTTGTTAAGGACCTTAAGTACATCATTCCTGTAAAGTTTGGTTCAATTTGCTTCAGCCTTTTCAGAGCAGAAGATGAAAATGTGATTTTCCCATAGGGTCCTATCTTAAACCATGTTCCGTGCTGGCGGCCATGTTTTTCGTTGGATCAGAACGAAATGAGCCATCTTTGTTAAGGACCTTAAGTACATCACTCCTGTAAAGTTTGGTTCAATTGGCTTCAGCCGTTGCAGAGCAGAAGATGAAAATATGACTTTTCCCATAGGGTTCAATGTTTAACTTAAGTTCCGCGCCGGCATGTTTTTTATCGGATTGGGAGGAAATGAGCAATCTTTGTAAAGGACCGTCCATACATCATTCCTGTAAAGTTTGATTGAATTTGCTTCTGTTATTTCAGAGGAGTAGATGAAAATGTGATTTTCCCATAAGGTCCTATTTTAAACCATATTCTATGCTGGCCGCCATGTTTTTCGTCGGATCGGAATGAAATGAGCCATCTTTGTTAAGGACCTTAAGTACATTATTCCTGTAAAGTTTGGTTCAATTTGATACAGCCTTTTCAGAGCAGAAGATGAAAATGTGATTTTCCCATAGGGTCCCATGTTAAACTTAAGTTCCGCGCTGGCTGCCATGTTTTTTATCGGATCGGAACAAAATGAGCAATCTTTGTAAAGGACCTTCCATACATCGTTCCTGTATAGTTTGGTTGAATTTGCTTCAGTGGTTTCAGAGGAGTAGATGGAAATGTGATTTTCCCATAGGGTCCTATGTTAAACCATGTTCCGTGCTGGCCACCATGTTTTTCATCGGATTGGAACGAAATGAGCAATCTTTGTAAAGGACCTTCCAAACATCATTCCTGTAAAGTTTAGTTGAATTTGCTTCAGTGGTTTCAGAGGAGAAGATGAATATGTGAAAAGTTTTACTGACGAATGGACGACGACGGACGATGGACTCAAGTGATGGCAATAGCTCACACTGTTCCTTTGGGTCAGGTGAGCTAAAAATGAAAAAAGCCTGAAATCCTATTTTCTTGGACCCTTGATAATCCCTTTTTTGAAGATTGGATTCATCAGTCTAATAGCCCCTCCGCCATCATTGTGTCACATTATGGATTCTAAATAAGTTATATTTGCCTAAGGGTTTATTTTATAAACTTTATTTTCATTATAAATTTTGATTGTAATTATAATACATATCAATATAACCATTAATAACTTCATCTCATTATCAATTTAAACGTTCTGCAAACGTGAAATTTACATAATTCAATAACCTCATCAAGGAATGACATTATGAATGAAAATGATAATACATTTATGTCCTAAAAGGTGTAAAAGGGAATAGTCATTTGTGAAAAGTTAAAAGTTAATATCACCTTTTGGTTCAAAAATATTACAGAAGCAATACCTGAAAAATAGATAAAATGTCCCAAAATAAAGAAAATGTGCCAATGGAAAGAAATATTTAAAAAAGAGACATACGGAAGCGCTATACTCAATAACATTTCACTTTTTTTTTAAATATAGAGGTATAGCCTTTTTCAAAAAGTGTTGTTATCTTTTCCTTGATTGGAACTCTCCCATCAAATGGAGGTACAAACACTCTTCCCTTATCACTCGTACTGTTGGCTAACAATGTAAAATTTAAACCCATAATACATTTTAATTATAACGAAGTTAGTGCTTTGTCACAGAAAACAATGTCCTTGTAATCTAAATATGAACAGTGTTATGAACTGTGTTCATGATTAACAACACTTGTCGTGATGGGTTGATAATGAACCGTTTCATTGTATTTAATTGCCGAAACCGAAAAGCGGATCAAAAGATTTTTTAGAAAAGGCCTATAAGACCAGGTTTGATTTCAGTGGTTTCGTCAATTTCAAGTTTTTATGTTCTGCACTTAAGTTGTCGAAATATCCTTATACAAAAATCATATTTACAGTAACTTTGGTATTTGTGATTGTTTATATAAGATAAAGGTTTTCTATAAATTGAGAACTGTTCAATGTAAGAACGTCATCTATATAATGGAAAATGACTTTAAAGGATTTGGCTAGCTTATTTTTTCTGAACTAGCACGTAGGTATTAAGTTATTTGTTACTACTTGGTCGATGCCTCTGCTTGCGGACTGTTAGTCCCCGAGGGTATTCACCAGTCAGCACTTTGTCAGTACTAAAGTAAGTACTTTGGTGCTGTTCCGAAAGCCGACTTTATTTAGAATCTTACAATATCTAAATTTTTCGAAATTATGCTGAAAACTTAAGAGTATCTCCATTGGCAAAATTATGTCCTTAGCTGATATTGACTTTCTATTCCGATCACATAGGTTATTTGTTCTCTATCAGTTGTTAAACATCTTTGAAATTACTGTCTTCAAAATGTTTATAGATTATATCTGAAATGAAAAGACATAAGTTGTCAAAATGGCCACATGCAGAATCTAATTAACGCTAGCGTGGTATTAACTTATTTGTATGGACCAGACGTCATACGAGTACAAGGAAAAAATCAACTAAAAGTAGCAAACAGTTGAGTCCCCGTAAATATCCCTATTGTTTGCAAAAATCTTGTCCTTAAAATTCTACACATATGTTATTATTAAAAGCTTAATTGTTGTTTCCTCTACCGGATTTGACCGCACTACCGGCTTTGACATATTTAACACGGCGGGTGTCTTAAAAGAAGCAGGAGATGCTTACTCTACCAATGCACCTGATCTCACCCATGGTTTTTTATTGGGTCCGTGTTGTTCGTCTTTGTGTGTCTTCATTTTCTTTTCTGTGCCGTACTCATGTTGTGTCTCTGTTTCTTTGTTGTTTCTGATGTTGCCATTGTTCTTGGATTATTCGTTTTGAATTGACAGTTCGGTTCTTACTTACTTTATTGATAAAGAATTTCATTATTGCGATGACATCCTTGTCTTTATTCTTATTGTTGGAATCAATCTTTACCCAGAACCAACTTTGATTATCTTTTTCACCCTTTTAAGTACAAAAAGACTGTAATAACTCCCGGAGTACAGACTTTATTTGGATTAATTTGATATTCAAACTATTTAATTAGCAAAGTTGGATTAATTTGATATTCAAACTATTTAATTAGCAAAGTGAAATATCTATTAATTTCCACTTCATTGATTTGTTTGTTTGGATTACTGGATTCAGTGTTACAAATCCATTTGAAACACAAATCTTTCCTGGCACTAAAACTACATTTAATTCTGTTATCATATTTCTTATCCAGTAAGAAAATTATTTCCCATTACGAAGTATTTCTTTGTGAATAAAAGTACTGTATAATTCATGTGTTCAAAACTTGAGAACTGAATTTTCCATCAAAACAAGCTTGATTGCTAAAATTTATGACCAAGTTTTTGTTGCATTTGCCTTTAAAAAGCTTTAACCTTAGTTTATTTTTCTCTGGAGGATCTATAAAATGAATAACAAACCTTAAAAATTATGAAAATTCATCAACTGCATTCAAGTGGCTAGTTTACTGGCTGAATATTTTATGAAGACCTGTTAATAACAAAATAAGGAAGTAATTTACTTTCTGGATATAGCCATTTCGATGACTGATCTCTCTTAAAAGCATTGGAAATCCAGAATTCGAAAGATGTATAAAAGCTGATAGAGAACAAATTAGAGAACCTTAGTGAGCAAGCTCACATTCCCCACGCCCCCACTTATCAGATAGTCCAGCATTATCTAAAAATTATCAAAAGTCCACGCATATCCAAGTAGTTTGCACATCTCTTACAGATGCACAATCATCCTGTAAAATGTCTTAAAAACTGTAGGGGGAAATATCCGAGCAAATGGTGTACCCTATAAACATTATCTTGTCTAAAAATGACTAAGTTCAATAAATGAATTTTTTGTTGAAAAATCAGCAAAAACTCAAAATCCAAGTAATATGCCCTTCTTCAATATATGCACAATCAATCTGTTAAATAAAAACTTCCTAACTTAAAGACTGTTGGAGGAGTTATCCAGAAAAATGATGTACCCCATAAGTATTATCTTGAATATTGAATATTTTTGTAAAAAAAAAATAAGCAAAAATCAAAATCCCAGTAGCATGCCTATTTTCGATATATACACAATCAATCCACAAAATAAATGTGCCCTACCTTAAAAACTGTAGGAGGAGTTATCTGGACGAATGGTGTGCCCTATAAGCATTATCTTGTAAAAAAAGAAAAAAAGAGAAAAAAAAAAAAAAAAAAAAAAAAAAAAAAAAAAAAAAACCAAGTATTAAAGTGCATATTTTTGTAAAAAAAAATTAGCAAAAAACAAAATCCAATGCAAATCTTTAATATGTACACAATCAATCTGTTAAATAAAAGTGTCCTACCTTAAAAACTGTTGGAGGAGTTTTCCAGACAAATGATTTACCCTATATGCAATATAATGCATAAAAATGACAAAGTTCAACAATATGCAGTTTTCTGAAAAATTATCAAAAACCAAAACCCAAGTACCATGCACAACTTTGATATGTGTACAATCAACCTTTAAAATAAAAACATCGTATCTTATAAACTGTAGGAGGAGTTATCCGGACAAATGGTGTACCCACTTGATGACAGACGGACGGACGGACTGACGGACCAGTCAAAAACTATATACCCTCCGCAACTTCGTTGCGAGGGGTATAATAATCATTTAAGGATCTAAATTGAAAGCCATAATTAGCTAAGGACAGAGCTTTGCATAAGGGAAATCCACATGTACTCCTTAACTTTGCAGAAAAAACAATGTATTCACAAAATTGGTATGCTGAAGGAAATAGTAGAGTGGTCATTTCTCGTTGGTTATGATACACTGCTGAAATTAAGGTCAATTAACATTCGGATAAAATGATGAGCTTTTTCAAAATATTATACAATGTAGCAATTAATAGTACTATTGGTGAAATACTGATCATCCTTTATTTCATTTTGATGATTTTTTAAATTATCATCTATAAAAGTAAATATACTTTCTCTAAAAAAAGGAAAATAAATTAAAATACAGGTGCGCATATAGGTTAATTAAATGTGACATTTGATTAACAATGAAGGGATATGGAGTAAATGGAGTTGATTACCATTAATTACTATAAAAACAAATCAAACATCAAAGGAATAGGTTTGTGGGAATAGAAGGAATAGTGAATTTTAAAAAGTGAGAATAGGTGGAAGACACCAAAGTTTTGATGAAAATTTTGAGAGTGATTTTTTCCCTCGCTTCCGCCCTTTATTTAATCTTTACCAAAATTGAATCCGTATTGAAATATATTAATTAGTGCTCTATAAGTTGGAACATTTTGCCAAAATAATGTTATGTATGTGTCATGTTGTATTTCATTTATTTATATTTATTATGTATATTAATAAATTTTTATTTACATTTATGATAAACATGATTTTTACTGTCAATACCATTTAAAACCATTTGAGGTTTTCTTTATTTCAACATTGATAATTATCAAGCAAGAGAGTAAGTAGTATAGAGTGTAGAAAAATTAAAAAGTGTAGAAAAATTAAATGTTTTGACGCTTTTGCAATGGTTAAGTTCACATGAAGATTAATAGTCTGACAATTTTCTCTAGTGTTTGAGAATCCATCTCTGATTCATCCCACTTGCTGAGTCTCTATACTTTGTCATTACATATATTTACGTCATTTTTTATTCTTGTAATGTTACAATAGAGCTAATTAGAAATAAATTTAAGTTGTCAACATAAAGTCATTGTGGATGAAAAAACAATGTAGGATGTAAGACTCGAAGTTCTTTTATCTAGAATACCTTCGGGCCTTAAATTGGTTGTCTGTCTCGATTATTATATTTTGGTTCCATTTACAGGATAGCCTGAAGTGTAGCTCACAGGTAAAAACATCTTTTTGCAAGGTCGCTCCTGTACCCATTTAGGCGTTCATTGACTTAATTTGTCAGTTGGTAATGGGTGTGGAGCTGGCATGTCAGTTAGCTGCTAGTAGTCTCTTGTGATTTCATGTTTATGTCCGTATATTTAGTTCTTTCAGTTTCATTTTTCACAATTGACTCAGTCCTGTTGCCAACTGAATTTTACTGTTGTTACGATTGTTTTTTGATTTATCACATTGGCTTTAGGGGGAAGGTTTGGGCCCAATGAAACTAGTTGAACCCCGCCGCAGCAGGTTTGCGCCTGTCCTAAGTCAGGAAATTTATTAAGCCTTTCGTGAAATATTTGTGTGTCTTGTCTTTTTTCTAGTTAGTTTACTTTATGTCTATAGGAGTCTAGGATGATGTTTATTTCGCTTAACTTGTTTACTCTTTATTCAGGGGCCGACTCCGACCTGCCGTAGGGTGTGGGGTTTTCTCAACATTCATTGAAGATCTTATGGGGGCTTTGAGGTATTATTACTCCCCTTTGGGTCGTTGTCTCTTTTACACAATCCCCGTTTCCCTTTTTTTCTAATTTAAAAAAATAGCATGTTTATGCTGGAGTGCTAATAAAATGTTCGTTCAGACGAAGGGTCCAAAAAGTTAATACAAAATTAGCATTCGCTTGACAACATTTGCATCCAATCAATATGTATGACACGTGTCCCACTTAGGGACCGACCGTTTTACCTGAAAAAAAGGGGGGAAATTTTTTTTTTCCGGACAAACTTTTTTTCACGTGTATCAACAAAATATATAATGTTTTTTTCAAAATTAAGATTATTTTCTTGGGCAGAAAGCCTCCTTCAGAATTTTTTTTTGCATCATTGTGGCAGCCAAAATATATTTTTTCACATAAAATCAGCTCCAAAATATTAAAAAAAAAAAAAAAAAAAAGCCCCCCCTTTTCAAGTTAAATGGTCGGTCCCTTATGATATCGAAACGTATTTTCTCCCAACAGAATTCTATGCTAGCTTGTGATATCTCTTGAAGTATTTCAAATACTGAAATCGAACTCTGAAGAGGAACTCAAAGTTACGTCACTCGTTTCTTTCACAACATGAACAAAACTTCTTTTTGCAAGGTAAACTTGCACTTTGCTCTATCAAATTGTTAATCGACAATTGAAAACCACCATTCTTTAGACGTTTATGTAGACGTAACTTGTTTACAACGCACAAGAAACTGTTCTTTTTCCTTATCAGCAAACTTGTTCTTGAAGAAGCTGAAATTCAAGACACAATAACTTACGATTTGAAATAATATGTTTTGAGCTTACAAAATATCCTCAAATTCATACATGTTCACATGTAGTAACGGGGAACTTGAACATCATCGATGATAAAGAAGTTAGAAAATTCTTTAGAAAGGGGCCTTAATATCGCCCATATTCGGAAATAAACTGGCAAGCATGTTTTGATATTATTAAAGACGTAGATGCCAATTATTGTTTAAAATGGTGCAAACGAGTAAGTGCAGACAAACGTTCAAAGATAAAATTATTGCAAAAGTCACCAACAGAATAAATTTTTATGAAGATGATTATCAAGAGTCACCGCCTAAGCTGTGTGTAAACAGAATTAAGTTAAAATTAAGAGATCTTAGCAATAAATATCTATTTGTACCAGTCGATAAAGCGTCCAACAACGTTTCTATTATTTGTAAGAAATATTATATTGATGTCCAACAAAATGAATTGGCAAAGTCTGACACTTTCGAACGTACTAATTTTGACGAGAAAACATTAACCAAACAACGCTACAAGGATACAGATTTGCTCAGAGTTCCACCTAAAGATAACACCTTGCCTACTATGTACTGGGTGCCTAAGCTTCACAAAAATCCCTACAAAAATCGTTTTATTTCGGCATCAAGTAATTGTTCTACCACTAATTTATCCATCCATTTAGCAAGTGCATTTGCCTGTATAAAAGAGTTAAATATCAAATACTGTGAAAAAACTTATCAAAACTCTAGTGTAAATTACTTTTGGAGTGTAAAAAAATCCATTGAAGTTTTAGATAAACTAAAATCAGTACAAAGACCGGTTTCGTCTATTGACAGTTATGATTTTTCTACACTTTGTACAACTCTTCCACATAAATTAATTAAATCTAAATTGGGACAACTTATTAAATGGTCTTTCAAATTTTCTGGTCTACAATTCATTTGTTGTTATAAAAAAGCAAGGATTCTGCTCTAACATCACTTACAAAAATCATTGTTCCTGGACATGCGATGACATTATTAAGGCACTAAATCTTTTGCTAGACAACATTTTTCTTCGTTTCGGCAATGTCGTCTATCAACGGGTCTTTGGAATTCCCATGGGTACAAAATGTGCACCTCTCATTGCAGATCTTTTCTTGTTCTGTTACGAACGAGACTTTAGGAAAAACTACAGGATGAAACCATACAAAACAGTGATCAACTGATTTCAATTTTCAACGATAACAGCAGTATTATCGACGATATCCTTACTATTCACAATCCCAAGTTTTTAGACTATGTCGACCTCATTTACCCACAAGAACTGAAACTTAATAAAGCAAACAATGATTCTAAATACTACCCATTTCTCGATTTAATTATCATCGTTGACTCTGGAAAATTAAAACTAAAAATTATGATAAAAGGGATGATTTTGATTTCACTATTACTAATTTCCCTTTTCTTGATGGCGACGTTCCTGTAGCACCATCATACGGGGTGTATATATGTCAACTGGTACGATCGCACGTGTCTGATCTAGTCTTGACGACTTTAATGAACGCAACCTTACTATCACATCCAAACTATTATAGTCCATGGGCTGGAATAACCCCCCGTGCATCCCCCCACTTCCGAACCCCACCCATTTTTTTAAGTCTGCGTACATCCCCTCTTCAAAATAAAACATGTTAACACGAGCATAACCTGCACGCACTTTGGGAATTTGGCCCATTTTTAGACCCACCTACCGAAATTTTAGAAAATTTCGTTTTTCGTTAAAGTTTTTCTTTCAGTTGCTTCAAAATGTTGACAAAATGCCTTCAAGTTATAAAAACGAGGTATCAAATGATTTCTTATTGTATGAGCTTTACAAAGAACCCAAGTTTTTACAATTTTCATGCCCAATACGTTCTATAGCGCAATTAAAGGTACCGTTACTTCAATGAAATATTGACAAAAAAAACTGATATTTTCAATGAAATTGCGTAAGTTTGATGGTCTAGAGAACCCGAAGTGCATCTCAATTCCCGATTCTAAAAATTGTTTTTAGCTTATCAATCTAATTTCTTCAATATAAAACAGATTAAGACAGTGTTAACATATTTTAAATGACCAAAATTTTATTTTCAAATATACCAAATACAGGGACCTTTGAATGATTTCGTTTTTGAATAAGTTTTGTCTTTCTTTTGCCTAATATTATATTTTAGTAAACAAATATCATTTAAAATAGGTATCAAATGAAAGCTTATTATATTTGCTTTACAACCATAACAAATAATGGCCGTTTTTAGGTAATATATACATCATATATCAATAAAACTTACCCCTACCCCAACAAATTTACTCTAAAATTGTCAATTTTTTGTCTATTTTCGCATAAAAATAACTAGAAGAGGCAAAATGTATAGATCAATGTTACATAAATTATATTATGATTTTATATTTTTACAGCCATTTGTTGACTTAAGCATAATATATTGCCCGAAATTGGTGAAAAATGGGAATTTTCAACATTTCAGAATTATCCAAAGTCCACTGCTATATCGTTATATATGCCAAATCTGGAGGATATTTCTGCAACTATGCCAATTAATTGTACCAAGCGACACGTTTGGTGTTTTTAAACATTGCTAAGAAAAAAATGGAGTGTTAAATGTGACTCTGATTACAGAAAATCTTACCCCTACCCCAACAAATTTTCCCTGAAATTGTCAATTTTTTGTCTATGTTCACATAAAAATAACCAGAACACGCAAAATATGTGTTGTATATGACAATAATGCATGAATAACAACAGAATGTGGTATGTCAACAGCCATTGGTTGACTAAAGCCCAATATTTCTCCCAAGATTAACGAAAAATGTGAATTTTCAACATTTCAGATTTGTCCGTATTTCATCATTAAACCGCAATATATGTCAAATGTGTAGAATATATCTGCAGATATGCCATTTAATTGTCCTAAGCAATACATAAATTGTCTTAAAACATTGTTTAGAAAAACAAGGAGTGTTATATGTAACTCTAAATACCGAAATTCTTACCCTTACACCAACAAATTTTCCCTGAAATTGGTGATTTTTGGTCTATGTTCGCATAAGAATTACCAGAACATGCAAAATGTGTATTGTATATGACAATGATGCGTGAAGTACATCATGATTTGGTATTTTAACAGCCATTGGTCGACTACAACTCATTATTTCTCCCCAAATTGATGAAAAATGGGAATTTTCAACATTTCAGAACTGTCCAAAGTCCACTGCTTTTTCGTTATATATGCTAAATCTGGAGGAAATATTTGCAACTATGCCAATTAACTGTACCAAGCAATACACTTGGTGTCTCAAAACATTGCCAAGAAAAACAAGGAGTGTTAAATGTGACTCTGATTACAGAAAATTTTACCCCTACCTCAACAAATTTTTCCTGAAATTGGTGTTTCTTGGTCTATGTTCGCATAAAAATAACAAGAACATACAAAATGTGTGTTGTATATGACAATGTTGCATGAATTACATCATAATTTGGCATTCTAACACCCATTGGTCGACTAAAACTCAATATTTTTCCCCAAATTGATGAAAAATGGGAATTTTCATCATTTCAGATTTGTCCATAGTTAACTCTTAAATCGCAATATGTATCAAATCTATAGCATATATCTGCAGAAATGCCAATTAATTGTTCTAAGCGATACATTAGATGTCTTAAAACATTGTTTAGAAAAACAAGGGGTGTTGAATGTGACTCTAAATACCAAAAATCTTACCCCTACCCCTACACATTTCCCCCAATATTGTCAATTTTTTTGTCTATGTTGGGATAGAAATAATCAATACACGCAAATTTTGCGTTGCATATAACAAAGTTGCATGAACACTATCATGATTTGGTATTTCAAATCCCAGTTGTCAGCTTAAACTCAATATTTTGTCCAAAATTGATGAAAAATGGAAATTTTTAGCATTTCAGATTTGTCCAAAATTCACTTCTAAATCGTTATATGTGGCAAATCTGGAGGATTTATCTGAAGATATGCCAATTTATTGTCTTAACCGATACATATTTCATTTAAAAACACTGTTTATAAAAATAAGGAGTGTTCAATTTTACTATAAATACTGAAAATTTTACCCCTACCCCAACAAAATTAAACTTTAAAATCTCCAAAATATGACCGTCTGTATATATAAATGAACAAAGCATATGTTTTACTTTCTTTGCAAAAGATGCATTTGATACATCATAATATGTACTTTTGACACCAAAATATTGGTAAAATTTAATATTTTGGACGATTATAGTGAAAAAATGGGAATTTTCAGTATTTCAGAATTTTCCAAATTCAAAGTTCAATCGCTCAATAACTGCCCATGAACCGGGCGCATGATCTTATTTTTGATATATGGGAGGCTCTGTGTTTTGGTGTTTGAAAATGATATGTCATTGGACCTTTATACAATGTTTAAGCTTTTCAAGCTGAATAAAATGCAATAAATTGTGTTGAATATGTGTGGTAAGGGGTAATATGTTTGTAATTTATGAGACTGTAGTTAGTCTGAAAGGCTTAAAAGCATACTCTCTAATTGCTTAGATATGATGAAACGATATTTAATCAACATTTTCAAGTTATATATCAATTTCATGAATTATTTGCATCTCAAAGTCAAAACAGCAGAAATTCTGAAAAACGGAAAATTCCCATTTTTCATACAATTTCGGACAAAAGAGTCGAAATGAGACCTTTTGGAAAGTTTTAACCTACTTAAATGATCTTCTGCATGTCAGTTTTAGTGAAATACACGCTAGAATTCCCATTCAACATCATCTTTTAATCATTTAGAGCCTGAATATTTCAAATGTTCTCTTAATTTTAGGGGGAGGGGTGCTAATTTTGACATTTATGAACCTATAATACGTCTGAAACTCAAATCTTTGCGTACAATTTGTTGCTAACATATCATAAATTATTATTGCATCGGCAATTATTAAATATGTATTCAGATTTTTACAACTCTTCAGTCAAAAAGTCGAAATTGTGAAAAATCTAAAATTACGAAAAATTCCATTTTTCAAAAATTTTATACCAAAAATCAAAATTTTATGGACTTTAATGGTTTTATTTTCCAATATTGTATCACAACTGATAAGTTAGGCATAAAAACTAGATCAAATGATGAGGGTTGTTTATCTGAAAGGAATTGACAGCCTAAAATCGACATTTTCGCAATTTTTTGCAGGGGTAGGGGTAGATTTTTTTGTATCCCCTGATCATAAAATGGGCGTAAAGTACCCAAACTTGTGTTCATTGTAAAGCTTATGGAATTAGCTTAAATTTGATACCAAATTTTAGTACATATTACTGATCTGTAAAAAGTTATGGAGCTTAAAAGATGAAACTTATGTTAAAACGAAAATACAATAATTTTTCGGGTGTACTATAAAAGTGGCCCTATACTGTGTATGCGTGCAGGTTATGTTCGTGTTAACATATTTTATTTTGAAGAGGGGACATAGAAGGACTGAAAAAACCGGTCTGGTTCGGAAGTGGGGGGTGCATGGAAAGTGTTTCCAGCCCACGGACTATTACAACAAGATTAAAGATTTTATAGATTGATACATTTAAGAAGTTTTATAGAAGATATGAACATTTGGTATCTAAATATAATGCAACTCGGAAACAACTTGTTACTTAAGGCATTTCTCACCCTCGTTTTAACGGAAATGTTGTGAAAATGTCAAAAAATGATAAAAATCCAGAAAAACTGGGACGTAACTTACATTCTTTACGTAATAGGAGATATTGACCGGATATTCATTATGATTCCATTAAATTGGCTTTGGAATCCAATGACCTGAAGATTTTACAATTATACTGGCCTCTCATTGATACTGCCGATGTCTACTGAAATCAATGATGATTCTTTACCAAACCCTCCGAAAAGTTTTGAATTTGATAATTATTCCGTAGTGCGACAGTGTTTTACCAGCAGACTAGGATCCTTGAGCTAGCCGGCAGTTTAGCGGCGAGCACTCCTCTACCCATCTCTCTAAATTACGATTTGTCTATTCTTTCCTTTTCAAGATTGTGGTCTTAGAGTTAGTGGTCTACCTGTATTGGGTTTTATTTGTATGTTTATTACACTATAGGGAAACGGGATAGAGAAAGGGGTGGTTTGGGTACCCACAATCCGGTTTAACCCTACCGCTGGCTGTTGCTAGTGCCGGTACCAAGTCCGGCTATCCCGAGTTCCTATCGTTATCTATGTTTGTCTTTTGTCATTTTATTGTTTTTCTTGTGCAATACCCTGGTTGATTGTGACATGTGATTGTAATGTTCGGCCATTGTAAGTGTTTCTTGTTATCTTTAACATTTTTCACATATATAGGGATTATAACAAAACTGACAAAACGAAACGAATAGTCAGGAGCCGAAACCATAGGGAAAAAGACAAAGTACGTGGAAACTACCGAATAAAAAAAGAAGTTCTTGTTTAATTGGCTCACTTGAGATAAAAGTTATGCTCCGTGAAACTGAGAAAAATTGTGATTCAGCCAAGCTCTACTTAATGAATGGAATGAACTCTATTACAAACTTGTCGACGTTCTACCAGTTCAAATGCTATTTTGGCTTTTCAGTTTGGATGGTGTTGAAATTCATTCTTATGCTCGACTGCAATGAAAACCAGTTTATATAGGAACGTAGTCATTAATGATGTATTGCACAGCGAAATTAATGCACTCATTGTATGATAAAATTCGGCATATTTAAGTTCAAAATAAATAATGAAGATAAAAAAAAAGATAACCCTACTTTATGCCTTGTATATATGTTAACTTGTTATATTGTTAATTCTTTTTTTATATAAATCACCATATAGATGGAGGAAAAGTCAATCATTCAAATATGAAACGATATATGATGACGAGCAAGCACTCCTTTACCCATCTTTTGTCCCCTTTTTTTGAAGAGTGTGGTCATTGAATAAGTAGGTTACCGGGTTTTATTCGTATGTTAATTACACTAGATAGGGAATCGAGACATGGAAAGGGAAGGTGTAGGTACCCATAAAATATTCTAACCCTATCAATAGCTTTTGTTTGTGCCGGTACCGAGTCAGGCTGTCATAAGTTCCAATCGTTGATTATCTTTGTCACTTGTCTTTTATTTGCTTTTACTTGTTCATTTCTTTGGTACCATGTGGCATGTAAATATATTTACAGTCACTGCAGCTGTTTCCTTTTATCTTTTTCACGTCTTCCCGGATTTGACTATCGATATTGACATTTTCCTAGATTGACTCACAGTGTGACGGGTACTGTTAACATAGCAGGACATGCTTACCCTTCCGACCACTTAATGTCGCTCTCGATTTTTATGGGAGTTAACACTGTGGGTGCTTAAGTTATTTGTGTTGTCTTGTTTAATTTAAATTTTGTCTTCGTTAATAATGCTTGTGGTACCGATCTGTCCTTGTCCATACTTGAATACTAGAATAATTACAAAAGCTTTTCAAAATTTAACTTGGTACTGTTTGAGGGTTAGAGAAGTAACAAGTACAATGGTTCTTAATTGGTTGTGTCTCAGTGTTAGCAAATGACATTAACCAATCAGCTACCTAACAGATCTTTCAAAAACATATATGCCTCACTGATCGTGTGACGGGTGCTATTGACAGAGCGGGGCATGCTTACCCTTCCGGAGCACCTGATGTCACTCTCAGTTTCACTGGAGTTCACACTGTAAGTGCCTTGTTTTTGAATGTTGTCTGTTCTATTTCTGTGCTTTGTATCTGTCTAACGTCATTGTTTTCTGTGTTTAACGACATTGTTTTCTGTGTCCTCGTTTTAGCCATGTCTTTGGACTTCAATTTTTGTGAATTCCACTCCTTTGTTCCTTCGGTATTCTACTGCCGTTGTTTCATAAATACAAAATACCGAAGTTACTGTTAATTTTGTTTCTGCATATGTGCATTTCTACAAGTTATGTCTCTTCTTCAGTGCAGATCAAATCGAAAGATTTTGGAAATACGTATATACCGAAATATGTGTAAAAGCTGATAGAGAACAAATTACCAATATGGTCTAAATAGTAAAGCCAAAATATGCAAAGGACAGAGTTGGCGGGAGGGAGATACTCCTTATTTTTGAACACAATTTTATTAAATGTAGATATTGCAAGTTTCTGAATATTTTATTTTATCATAAACTGTGCTGTGCGACAAATTAGTTACCCAGCATAGCCCTGCGATTGTTTATTAAACCACAATTTATTCCGACAGTAAAGTAATTATCAAGAAAAAATATGAGTTATTTTTTTGCAATAATTGCAATTGCTATAGCAGCGACCAATTTCATTTGTCAACGTCAAAAACAACAACGAAGCTTTTTTTTTCGTGATAAATGTTTCTTGTCCATTAATACGCTCCGAGGAAAATAGTGCAGTATACGGTGACGTCAAATTTAGTGAAAACATTGTTTTAATTTCAAACGATTGGAATTATAAGAAATAAAAGTAATTTTGGAGGAGTTTATGGATGTGTAAACGCGGCCTTTCACTCACAAACTTTACATAAAGTCCTTCGGTCTTTATTCAGTTAACGAGTGAGTCGGTCGCGTTTACACATCGATACACCGCTCCAAAATAACCTTTTTCCCATAATAGCCATATAAAATTTATACTTTTTTCGGTTTTCTCTGTATGTATTCCTTTTGTGTACATTGTATAGTGTAATTGTATGCGGCGTTTGTCTGTTTAATGAAAAACAAATGCACTTAAAGATGGGTGATATTTTTT
The DNA here is from genome assembly GCA_002080025.1 of Modiolus philippinarum. Taxonomy (NCBI): domain Eukaryota; kingdom Metazoa; phylum Mollusca; class Bivalvia; order Mytilida; family Modiolidae; genus Modiolus; species Modiolus philippinarum. Next base: position 231,126 of record MJUU01067335.1, on the reverse strand, counting down.
TTTAATTTTACATGTGTTTAATGAGACATTTCTTACGTGATTCTCTCTTACATTCTGTGAAATCTGCATATCGCGGATTAATAATGAGACTTTTCCTATAGTTTAACATCGAGACAAATATTACAGAATGTTCATTTTTACAAGGCACAATATACATGTACATCGCCTACCTGTAAAATATCTTTGATGAAATCTTTTAGCCCATTCATAAAAAATGTAAAGTCATAATGTCAATAAGTACCACTATTTCAAACGGTCAAGCATCAATTACGGACACGGATAAAATATAATATTTTCTCAATTTTCTGGAGCCTATAAATTGTTGATTGTTAAATATACAGCTAGTGTTAAAAATCTATAATGTTTACATACGTGCATTTTTCTACAATCTATTACAAGATAAACGAAGTCTGCAAACATAGTGGGTGACAGGTCAGTTGTGCAAAAAAAATATACTTCATTGGTAAGCCTATCTAGTTATTATTACATCATACCTTCGACATGTAATATACAGAACAAAATTTATCAAGCTACTACCTAGCCCATATTAGACCTCTACACCAGTTAAACCAGGAAAACAATCAAGAATATAATCGGCAAAGCACGACACATTTTTATCGGCAGTTCCCCTACTATTAAAAAAGATCCTTTTTGTTTTTCGAAACATAAGTCTTGTTCTTTTTTTTTTTTTGAAAGTTCTACTATACTTACGAGTGCAATCAACGCATTTGTTTTCTTGAACATAATATAAATTTTAAATACCGACAACCGATATTATTTTGAAACTTGCAAGATCTTAATGTTACCAAATTTGTGTATATTGTCTTCTGAGATGCTATTGATTATTTAGTAGGTTTTTATACATATTTTGGTTTATTATCTTCCAAAATCTTTTGATTTGAATTGTACTTAAGAGAAAAAAGTTGCCGAAATGGCCATCTAAGAAATAAAATTTAAAAAAACCTAACCATGCATATAAATGAATAAATACCGCGGTTTAAATTCTGCATATGCGCATTTCGAAAACTTATGTCTCTTCAGTGCAGATAAAATCTAAACGTTTGGAAGACCATAAACTCAAAGATGTTAAAAACTGATAGAGAACAAAAAACAAATATGATCTAAATGTAAAGCGAAAACAAATAACAATTATGATCTTAATGTAAAGCAAAAATCAGCTAAGGACTTAGCTTTACATGATGGAGATACTCCTTAGTTTTTAACGAAATTTACAAAAAATTAGATATTGTAAGGTTCCCATATTCATGCATATATATATATAATGGGCATGCGTGTGGGTGTGTGTGCGTGTTCGATGTCAATAATTTACCAGATCGAGATTCCCAAGATCAATATTTTTCTTTTATTTGAGACAAATTAAGGAATATAGTAGGGTGCCCAATGTCCAAAAAGGCAAAATGAAGCCAACTTTTAGTTGCGTCAGATTTTTCTAAATTTTGGTAAACGACCTTTAACCCCATTTTAAATGAAATGCGACCAAATTTGATATCTACGACATTGTTATTCCGATGCGCCATGGTCTCCTCTTTCCAAAAATGTAAAATACAGGTGTGTGTGATTCTGTTTACCCAAATTCGAAAAAATCGTGCTTGGGTACCTTACTATTAATGCTATTTTGACTCAGCTAGTAAATGACAGACGGACTATAGACGAAGCCACACTAGTAAAAACCGATAATTGTCTAAACTGTACCTCATTCTGTTATATTATATGAGATTTATTACTTATATTAGTATACTGAAATCTCGAAAACAGAATGTATCGTTAATACTATACGGGATATTAATCTAGATGAAATGGAAATGACTTTGCGCAATCTATTTCATTTTGCCACAAATTAATCTTTCACTAACAAATGATACGGAGTCAGTTGATGTTATTGTGAATCCGTATAAAACGAAATTGAAGCCAATAATTGAAAAACATGTTTTGATAATATCTTAGTAGATTATCCTGGCCTGAACACTTAATGTCATACGGGGATCTTCGTGAGAATAAAAGAGAGGGTCGGAGGGTAGAATTTCAAATTCGGAAAAGTAACTTGGCCGTTCATCAACAGATGTATCGTGACACTTGTGTTAATTTTAACAGACTTATTATTATTCGACGGAAATAGAAGAATTCGAAGATGATTAGAAGCAACTATACAACTTCAGTGAATCATTGGTGAGAGAAAAACATTGCATCAATTTACCAACACATCATAAAGGACCGATTCGTACCATCCTTTGTACAACTAACAAGGCATCGACTACAACTATCAATGTTTTGAATCTTGATAAAAAAATTTCACAGTCAATATTTAAAACTTTTATACCTATTTCCATAACATAATTTTCCGATATCACAAAAGCAACGTTAACTCAACACTGCAAACTAGATCCACTTCGACGCTTTTTCTCAAAGTGTGTTTATACGAACTTTTATTTGCAATAATTGATATCATTAACCACTCAAAGTTGAAATCACACGCACAAAATCTGTTAAGAAACCTAGTGTAGATCGGAAAGTGTATAAAACAACTGTCTGGTTTCAAACATTCCATTCTTGTCAAAAAGTTTGGAGAAAGTGAGCAATTCATCTTGAAAATACATTAAAGATAATAAAGTACACGAGAATTTGCAATCTGCATACAGAGCTCCACATTCCATATAGATTGCTCTTTTCCGTGTGCCTCATGGCATTTTCTCTGCGCTGTCGTTCTGTTAATGCTAGATCTCTCTGCAGAATTCGATGTTATTGATCATGACATACTGATGAAAGTCTCGACTTCTCTTCTTGTGTTCCGATAATGAGGCATCATGGTTCGTGGTTCACTTAAAGGGAAGAACCCAGCGAGTTTCTGATCCACGAGGGTCGGTACCTAGTCCAAAGTTAACATGTACTTGAATCCAGTTGGTTAAATATGCAAAAGACATAACATGTTCTTTATGCCAATGACACTCGTATTTATCATATTATAAATTCGGATGCTTGCCTTTTAGATATCAAAGTTTTGATGGCATCAAACATGCTTAAGACTTGACTAGGACGAGAATGGTAACCTGCACTAAAAGGGAACCTTGGTTGTGTGCAATTTAGATCACTATTTAAACATTTGATATACATTTATAAAGCATTAGATGGAGATATACCTACTTACTTACATACCCTTATCAAACCATACTTTCCTGGAAAATTGGTACGGCAAAGAAATAACGGATTCATTCAACAGCCAAGTAATATCTATACAAAAAAAAAACAAAAAAAAAAAAAAAAAAAAAAAAACAGACTATCAGAATTCTTATGGACACAAACTGTGCACCTCTCGTGCACCTCTCTTGGCCGATCTGTTTCTGCACTCTTAATAGGCTGAATTCATCTAAGGGCTTCTTCAAAATAAAGATAAAAAAACTGGTCCAATCCTTCAATTTTCGCTTCTGTTATATAAATGATATTTTGTCACTAAACAACCCTCGCTTTGCTGATTTTCTTCATCTGATCTATCCAAAAAGCTCGAAATTAAGGATACTACAGACACTTCCACATCGGCCTCATTCCTTGACCTTCATCTCAAAATTGACAACAGAGGTAGACTTCAAACTAAGCTGTATGACAAACGCCATGACTTCACTTTCCCAATACTCAACTTCCCTTTTCTTTGTAGCACCATCCCAAACAGCGCCGCCATACGGAGTTTTCATCTCCCAGCTCATTCGCTATTCAAGAGCCTGTGGTCGATACAGTGACTTCCTTGATAGAGCCCGGTTTTCCCACAGATAAGGTACTCAAGGGTTCTTTACCCCAAAACTAGAAGTCATCCCTCCAGAAGTTGACTGTCGATATCTCTTTCCCAGATGACAACATATCTTTCCCTTTAAAAGCTTAATTGTTGTGTCCTCTACCGGATTTGACATGTTCAACACGGCGGGTGTCTTATATGAAACAGGAGATGCTTAATCTACCTGTGCACCTGATCTCACCCTTGATTTTTTATAAGGTCCGTGTTGTTAATCTTTGTGTGTGTAGGTGTGTGTGTATGTGTCTTCATTTTTGCTTTCTGTGCCGTACTCGTGTTGTCACAATATCCAAACCACCATCTCACTCTAAGTAACTAAATACTTATTTAGTTTTGGCATAAAAGTTTGGGGGGGCATACAGTTCCAAAGAGTGTAAGAAATAAAAAAAAAAAAAAAAAAAAAAAAAAAAAAAA
>MJUU01067335.1:182030-226903 GCA_002080025.1 Modiolus philippinarum | reverse complement strand
AACAAAGAAACAAAACAAAAGTGGGTGGGAGGGTGGGGAAAATATTTTGTGAACCAGTTTTCCAGTATTGTTCATGCAGCCACTGCTCATGTCTGAAGTTTACAGTCTTCAATTAATTAGCACTTGGGCGATTCAATCTAACAGACAATAAAAAAATAACGGGAAATGGAGTAAATGTACATCGGACAAAATCCCTATAAGACAATGCTGCATATTTTTTCTACAGAATCGATATTCAAATTCGGATAGAAAACTAACTTTTCTCTTGAATGCAGCTCGAAGAATGAGATTGGTTACGTATTCTCGTTACTTCTCGCGAGATGTCGCTTAGGATATCACAATATCCAAACCACCATCTCACTCTAAGTAACTGAATACTTATTTAGTTTTGACATAAAATTTTGGTCCACATAGAATATCCCTGACTGTAAGGAACTCAAAGACCAACAGAACACTTTATTTACAACTCGGTCCGAACACCCCATTCCCAAACCTTATTCCCCAAAACTAATTCCTAACACTAACTCATTCAATTTTGCATATTCAGGTTTATGTGTCTTGCTATTTTATATTTTAATAGCAACTTAACAAACCCTTTCAAGTGAACTGTTGAGAAAACCAAACTGAAAAGATTCCCGAGTTTTGAATATCTAGCTCGCTTCATCCTTTTTCTATTGATCTCATTTCGATCCCAACCACCAAACAAAACCTTAAAGAAACCCAAAATTAAATCTCAAAGTGCTGAATTGTTTCGGGCTTGCATGACATTCCAAGTAGTTATGTCATATTCTACCACGAATTTATTAGATTTTCTGTATCATGTACATTTTCCTATACCATTTTGTTTAGCTTCGTTCATCTTTTTGCATGTTCGATAGGAATCACAATTGGAAATATCAGTTGTTGATTTTCAAACATGACAAAATCAACTATAGTTTGACGTAAAGGTCAAATGCCACCAGAAATATCTTTGGAAATGAGAAAGAAAAAAATGTTGCCATCATTTATTGTACTTTTACATTTCGTTTTCAGGAAGATCATATAGTAAATAAATGAAGTAGGTTTGCTGTGAATACAAATTTATTAACGAAAAAAGTCTATTCAATCAATAGGACAATATATGAAATTAATATAAAATGAAAAATGTACCGTTCAAAAGACCAAAAACATTTTTTTTCAGTTCCGAAAACAGGACATAGTGCAAATTTACTGCCCGAAAACAAAGAGGATTTCTAAACGGCATTTTATCTAGATCAAACTTATCAAATGAACTACCTCTCCTAGTCTCGTGATATGAAGGAGGCCGGAGAACCAAGTTTCTTCCGTCTCACTATCGTTTGATTCAAAATGACTGCAACCTCCATCCATTTCCGAATCAAGAAAATATAGGATGAAAAAAAATTTTCCTATACACACACCCCAAAACAAGACAAAAATCATATAAGAAAGTAGATTACAGAGAAAAGGCTCTCCGACTTTCCTTCCACGTGACAAATGCCACTGTAGGATTAGAACCTCCGGAAAGAGAGTCAGATCACCTATATATGTAAAAAATGAAGCGAATGAAATAAATAAAATTGTTAAACCAAACAAAACAGTAAGCAATAAATTTTCCTTTTTCTTTTCTTCACATCAAATGCACAATATATACCATTACTCGGACTCATTTTTCATTTTCGGAGATTTGCTGTCGAGACAAAATGAGCACTTATATGACAAACTACGGTAAGACCACTTTTTTTATTGCTGAAACCTAGTTATGAACACCTCGTCTACTCTTTTGGCATGATGCGTATGTATCATCGAATCAAAATTCCTCTCCAATTGTAATCTTGTTTCCAGGCCTGAATTTGAAGTACTGGTTCCTTGTTCTGACGTTGTCTGCAAGTCTAATGAGCCTGCTATTAAAAGAACAAAATTTTGATAAAATCCTTGTCAACCTTTGTAAAAGAGATAAACAAATCAATTACTAACAGGAAACCTAAATTATAATATATTCGTCGTTTACACATCCAAAACAGCTGCGGTTTATTACATATATTATTATTCTAAATTCTAACCATATATAATATATTATCATTATTATTATATCAAAACCATGCTTGTATGCATTTTTTAAAAATGTACACAAGATTTACATCAGTTCACCGATCCAAATACCAAAACGGATTCAAAATTGACATTGTGACTAAATTGGGATGATATACAACACAATACATATTCTTGAGCAGAACAAAAATAACACTGCAAAAATCCTGATAAAAAGTATTTTCGAAATAAAGAAAATTAAAAAGTCTTCATTCGTGTGTATTATCGTCTTTATATTGGATTTTAGTCTCGTACACATTTACCCGTATCCCTAAATTCATCATTACCTACTGTTCTAACATTCAGAACAACATTTTATACCTTGTGAAACAGAAATGGTAACAGCACTTATACGAGTATCGGTTGATGTAGAGCTCCTTGGCGCCCCTACCAGCTCTTCATATAGTACCGCCTGATGCATCAGCAACCTGGCATTATCCAAGCTGAGATCTTTTCCCATGAGCATCATCAGATCCTGTGCCTCTTCACCAGTCAGTTTGACAAAATCTGATGCCAATTCATCTTAATTGTAATTTGGTAAAGGATGATCTCCTTGCTAGGTAATCAAAATCAATGCCATCAACATCCTTAAAATTGAATATAGGCTGACACGCTCTGCCTAGCAGACTGTGTTTAGGTTTAAGCACTAAGTGAGCCATAAAAAGGGGGAAAAATTAATTAAAACCAAAACAGAGTGAATATCGCATAACGGGCATACAATTACATGTACTAAAGAAATGAAATAATCAGATAGAAAATAAACACAAGCCACTAAAATCAAATTCATTTGATGAATAATTGCCAAATGATTTTAGTGAAGTGAGCAACCATAAACGTTAACAAATTCTTAAAATCATTTATGCGAAATAAATAAGCAAGAGTGATTATTCTTATATTACGACCCCGTATTAAAATCAAAATGTGCAACAGAAGGAATACATGTATAAGGCATAAACTGTATGTTGACAATTTCCTTTACCGAATTCCAAGAATAATAAACTACCGAAATATTTGCAACTCGGCTTTTTTTCTTATTTATTAACTCAGAAGTCACGATATAAATTTCAAAATACCGTAAAAATAAATGTATACCATAAGATAAACACTATAAAAAACTAAAACCACAATACAATAAATGTGTCATTACTATATCTCTTGTCATATCTGAGGTATTTAGTATATTACAAATCACATTTCATAGAAAATGTTTCATGCGAAATTAAAATCTATAAAATTTACCGAGTAAACCTAAAAGTGGGCCCTAATAGCATATTATAGACTTGAGAGGTAGTCGGACAACTTCACTGCTATCGTACGAAAATGACATTCATGCAAGAAACTGTATTAATTTTCTACCTTTTTATAATTTTATAGCAGTTCCGTACACGTTAGTTAGATACAAAACCAGAATTGCAACAACTATCAAAAACTATGCCAAGTGTCACTTAACCTAAAACGAGTCATGTACATAACTTAGTCTAAAGGATATTAAAATCATATTTCATAATAAATATCATGGTGCAATGAACATCATTACAATTGGATCGAGTGTCTGAAAATCAATGGACACAGACTTAAGGTAGTAACCGAAACATCTTTCAAACTTGAATTCAGCTGCTAATGCTCAAGTGTTTTCAGTATGTTATAAAACAACTATTGTATGCATATTCAAAAACGTTATAAAATAATTAAGAAATATTTCTAATGAAAGATGGGGACGAACAACCTAAAATACCCGAAGTCTAGTCAAGCGATCAATATCACGATGAAATGAACATCATTACCGAACGAATACACCGACTGAAACGACTCAAAATCACATGAAACAAACCAATGTCACAGCATATGATACACATTACAATCACTTGTTAAAATAAAACAACACAATAATGAAAAGAACGCATAGAAAATAAGCAATACGTAACGAAACAAAATTATCCTCTTAACATACAATGAAATATCATGAAAAGAAACCTGCTTTGGCGTTCCCGTCAATATCTACACGTGGAGCATTAAAAAATCAAACCACTTCCAAAATATTGCCACGCTGCTAAGGGGAAGATAAAAAGCAAAACTACTACTACAAGCACAAGCGAATTATAAATAACTAAATACCGAAGTCACTGTAAATTTAAATTCTGGATATGCGCATTTCGACAACTTATGTCTCTTCAGTGCAGATTAAATCTAAACGTTTGGAAGACCATAAACTCAAAGATATGTAAAACTGATAGAGATAACTAAATACCGAAGTTACAGAGAACAAATAACCAATATGATCTAAATATAAAGCCAAAATCAGCTAAGGACAGAGCTTTGCATGAGGGAGATACTCCTTAGTTTTGAACAAAATTTACGAAAATTTAGATGTTGTAAGGTTTCAAATATAATCGGCTTTCGGGTCAGCACCGAAGTACTGACTACAGGGCTGGTGAATACCCTCGGGTCAGCACCGAAGTACTGACTACTGGGCTGGTGAATACCCTCGGGGACTAACAGTCCACCAGCAGTGGCATCGACACAGTGGTACAAAATAACTAAATACCGAAGTCACTGTAAATTTAAATTCTGCATATGCGCATTTCGACAACTTATGTCTCTTCAGTGCAGATAAAATCTAAACGTTAGGAAGACCATAAACTCAAAGATATGTAAAACTGATAGAGAACAAATAACCAATATGATCTAAATATAAAGCCAAAATCAGCTAAGGACAGAGCTTTGCATGAGGGAGATACTCCTTAGTTTTGAACAAAATTTACGAAAATTTAGATATTGTAAGGTTTCAAATATAATCGGCTTTCAGGTCAGCACCGAAGTACTGACTACCTGGCTGGTGAATACCCTCGGGGACTAACAGTCCACCAACAGTGGCATTGACCCAGTGGTAACAAATAACTAAATACTGAAGTCACTGTAAATTTAAATTCTTCATATGCGCATTTATAAGGCAATGAACATTCAAAATAAAAATGAACTACTTCCTGCTTCTTAAACTTCAAAATCCGTCTTACCTTTCATATACAAAAAAACTATAACACACTGAAGAAAACCCCATTGCAATTCAAATATTCAACAATTCAAACAAAATAGAAAGCTTTCTAGCATTTTCACTTAAATCAAAATTCTAAACAAAACACTTGAAAACTTCTGATATTAAATCAATAAAACAGTTCTAGGCAAAAACAATACTCCTCGCATTGCCCTCCTTGGGCATAAAAAATTAAATTCAAAATTACATTTTTAAACCTCCTCGGTTTAAAACAATCTTCAAACCTCCTCGGTTTGAAATAATTCAACAAAATATATAATGCTCCTCGTGTTGTAAATTCCTTAGATAAACTATGAAATAAAATAAGAAACTTACTCTAACTCAAATCGAATACACGTTAAAAATCCTTTCACGTGTCTGAAAAAGAGAAGAGGACAGATAACGATCTGTCCTCGTCGAATGCAGCTCGAAGAATGAGATTGGTTACGTATTCTCGTTACTTCTCGCGTGATGTCGCTTAGGATATGTCCTTATTTCTTTGCTGTTTCCGAATTTGCCATTGTCCTTGGATCAAATCACAAAAAGCTTAAATAAATCATGAATGTGTTCATAACCAGGTGTATTTATTGCATGATTCAATTGCTCAAGCATACTGTGTGTGGAATAGAATAATAATTTGGTTGATGATGCTTGCGTTTTTGAGTCAGGCTTACCGGTTGGTAATTGCGGACTGGAAACTCTACTGCTACATGTGTAGTTGCTTCTTTCTGATCTCTCTTTTCTTTTCTTTGGCCGCCGTTCTCCTGTAGGTGTTTCAGGTCTTCTTCCTGGCTGGCATGTCTTGCGGAGGTTGCTGCTCATAGGTAGCGTTGTCAATGTCGATTGCTGCTGAGTAATGTACTTCACCGTCATCCAAGATCGTCTTATAACATTTCTCTAGGGTTGTATGGGCTTGATCCTGTTTCTGTGGAAGTCCATTTTCTCTCTCTGAAGAAGTCATCGCTGACTCTGTACTTCTTAGGTGTCAACTATTGTACATCATGTGATAAATCTGGATCCCCTATAGCTATATATGTGGTTTCCTTGAATAACGTACAGTGACTTCCTTGATAGAGCCCAGTTTTCTCACAAATAAGCTACTTAAACAAGGGTTCTTTACCGCAAAACTAGAAGTCATCCGTCAAGAAGTTTGACTGTCGACACCACTATCTTGTGGACCGCTATGGGATATCTCTTTCCCTGATGACAACAGATCTTTCCCTTTAAAAGCTTAATTGTTGTGTCCCCTACCGGATTTGACATTACTACCGGATTTGACATGTTCAACACGGCGGGTGTTTTATAAGAAACAGGAGATGCTTAATCTACCAGTGCACCTGATCTCAGCTGGATTTTTATAGGATCCGTGTTGTTCAACTTTGTGTGTGTATGTGTGTCTTCATTTTTGTTTTCTGTGCCGTACTCATGTTGTCACAATATCCAAACCACCATCTCACTCTAAGTAACTGAATACTTATTTAGTTTTGGCCTAAAATTTTGGGGAGCATTCAGTTCCAAAAAGTGTAAGAAATCTAAAAAAAAAAGAAATTGGTTGGAAATTTGGGGAAAATATTTTATATGCAGCCACTGCTCATGTTAATAAGCACTTGGGCGTTTCAATCTAACAGACAATGAACAAATAACGGGAAATGGAGTAAATGTACATGGGACAAAATACCTATAAGACAATGTTGCATATCTTTTTAAGCAGAATCGATATTCAAATTCGGAGAGAAAACTAACATTTCCCTTGAATGCAGCTCGAAGAATGAGATTTGTTATGTATTCTCGTTACTTCTCGCGAGATGTCGCTTAGGATATAACAATATCCAAACCACCATCTCACTCTAAGTAACTGAATACTTATTTAGTTTTGGCATACAATTCTGGTCCGCATAGAATATCCTTGACTGTTAGGAACTAAGCGATCAACAGAACACTTCATTTACAACTCGTTCCTAAAACCTTATTCCCAAAACGCATTCCCCAAAACAAATTCCCAACACTAACTCATTCAATTTTACATATTCAGGTTTCAGCTTCTTGCTTTCTTATATTTTAATAGAAACTTAAAGAAACCCTTTGAAGTGAATTGTTGAGAAAACCAAACTGAAAAGATTCCCGAGTTTTGAATATCATGCAGCCACTGCTCATGTCTGAAGTTTACAGTCATTAATTAATTAGCACTTTGGCGTTTCAATCTAACAGACAATGAACAAATAACGGGAAATGGAGTAAATTTACATGAGACAAAATCCCTGTAAGGCAATGCTGCATATCTTTTCTACAGAATCGATATTCAAATTCGGAGAGAAAACTAACTTTTCCCTTGAATGCAGCTCGAAGAATGAGACTGGTAATGCCCCCTTCACATACACCAATTTTTCTTACGAATACTTACGAATCTTTAAAATTTACATGATTCGTGAAAATAACACAAATGCTTGCGAATATAACACATTTACGAGTGAAATGCGATTTCTTTACGATGAGTTGCGAGTATAAACGACCACTTTACGATTTACTAAGATTGAAAGCGATGCAGTTACGATAAAAGGTTACGAATAAATGCGAGCGCCATACGAATGCGTACGAGTTATCTAAAAATTCTTGCGAACACAAAACGAACTATTGTGATTTGATCCTAGCTTTTACGGATTACTAACGAATTATTTTACGAATATCTGAGATTTAGTTACGAGTGTTTCACAAACGGCAACAATTTTTCTTTTGGGATAACATTTACTTATATAAATTTTAGACTGTATAACCTCGTGTAGTCTGAAAATGCACATTTAAGGAATCGAGTAATGTCTTCCACAAAATAAACTTTATTTGTACAAAAAAATTCTCGACTTTTTCTTCCACGGCCACAGAGAGAAAAAAAAAGAGAAAATTGACATTATCAAAATTTTTCCATCCTACTTTTAGAAGGGGGATACCACTCAAATTGGAATGCCGACCCAATCTTATTACCACATTGTTAAAATTCGTAAAACATTCGCATTTATGTGTGGAGCACTCTCAAAGTATTCGTATAAATTCATAAAATGATCGCGTCATTGCGTGTTTATCCGTAAATCTATCGCAAAACGACCGTAAAATACTCGCAATTATTCGTAATTAAATCGTAAAACATTTTAGGAACCATATTGTCCACGATTTATTGCAAATGCGTTACGATTTATTGCGATCGGTTAACGATGACTTACGAATTGTTAATATTGGTTTGCGAGCACTTTACGGATGAAATAATCGATAAAGATTCGTGGACATTCGTGTAAACATTTATGACATGTCAAAAAATTATCATGTCCTTACACGAATCGACACGAATATCAGCGAATGTCTACGAGTTATTTACGAATGTCGGAGGCTTAGATACGGATGCATGCGAACGACTACGAATCGATCATTTGTAAGGATTCGTAAGAAGCATTTGTGTATGTGAAGGGGGTATTACATATTCTTGTTACTTCTCGCGAGATGTCGCTTAGGATATAACAATATCCAAACCACCATCTCACTCTAAGTATCTGAATACTAATTTTGTTTTAACATAAAATTTTGGTCCATATAGAATATCCTTGACTGTTAGGAACTCAAAGATCAACAGAACACTTCATTTACAACTCGTTCCTAAAACACCATTCCCAAAACTTATTCCCCAAAACTAATTCCCAACACTTACTCATTCTATTTTGCATATTCAGGTTTCAGTTTCTTGCTATTTTATGTTTTAATAGCAACTTAACAAACCCTTTCTTGTGAACTGTTGACAAAACCAAACTGAAAAGATTCCCGAGTTTTGAATATCTAGCTCGCTTCATCCTTTTTCTTTTGATCTAATTTCGATACCAACCACCAAACAAAACCTTAAAGAAACCCTAGATATAAACTCAAAGTGCTGAATTGTTTCGGGCTTGCATGACATTCCAAATAGTTAGGTCATATGATTTCTACCACGAATGTATTATATTTTTTGTATCATGTACATTTTCCCATACCATTTTGTTTAGCTTCGGTCATCTTTTTGTATGTTCGATAGGGATCACAATTTGAAATACCAGTTGTTGATTTTCAAACATGACAAAATCAACTATAGTGTGACGTAAAGGTCAAATGCCACCAGAAATATCTCTGGAAATGAGAAAGAAAAAAAAATTTAAGATGTTGCCATCGTTTATTGTACTTTTACATTTCGTTTCCAGAAAGATCATATAGTAAATAAATGAAGTAGGTTTGCTGTGAATACAAATTTATTAATGAAAAATATCATTAAATGTGGTTACAAATTCTATTCACACAATTGGACGATATAGGAAATTAATATAAAATGAACCGTTCAAAAGACCAAAACAATTTTTTTTCAATTCCGAAAAGAGGACATAGTGCAAATTTACTGCCCGAAAGCAAACAGGATTTCTAAAGGGCATTTATCTAGATCACACTTAGATCACACTTATCAAATGAACTACATGTACTTCTCCTAGTCTCGTGATATGAAGGAGGCCGGAGAACCTTTCCTCTGAAATTAACCAAAGTTGTCTCTGCTCACTATCGTTTGATTTAAAAATGACTGCAACCTGCATCCATTTCCGAATCAAGAAAATATAGGATTAAATATAATTTTCCTATACCCACACCCCAAAACAAGACAAAAATCATATAAGAAAGTAGATTACAGAGAAAAGGCTCTCCGACTTTCCTTCCATGTGATAAATGCCACTAAAGGATTAGAACCTCCGGAAAGAGAGTCAGATCACTTATTAATGTAAAAAATGAAGTGAAGGAAATAAATAAAATTGTTAAACCAAACAGACACAGTAAACAATGAATTTTCCTTTTTCTTTTCTTCACACCAAATGCATAACAAATACCATTACTCGGACTCATTTTTCATTTTCGGAGATTTGCTGTCGAGACAAAATGAGCACTACTACGGGAAAACCACTTTTTTATTGCTGAAACCTAGGTATGAACTCCTTGTCTACTCTATTGGCATGATGCGTATGTATCATCGAATCAAAAGTCCCCTCCATTAATTGTAATCTTGTTTCCAAGCCTGAATTTGAAGTACTGGTTCCTTGTTCTGACGTTGTCTGTAAGTCTTATGAGCCTGCTGTTAAAAGAACAAAATTTTGGATAAAATCCTTGTCAACCTTTGTAAAAGAGATAAACAAATCAATTACTAACAGGAGATATTCGTCGTATACACATCCAAAACCGCTCAGGTTTATTACATATATTATTATTCTAACCATATATAATATATTATTATTATTATTATATCAAAACCATGCTTGTATGTATTTTTTTAAATGTACACAAGATTTACATCAGTTCACCAATCCCAATACCAAAACGGATTCAAAATTGACATTGTGACTAAATTGGGATGATCATAAACTTGGGCAAGACAAAAATCAATACTGCAAAAATCCCGATAATAAGTATTTTCGAGATAAAGAAAATTAAAAAGTCTTCATTCGTGCGTATTATCGTCTTTATACTGGATTATAGCCTCGTACACATTTACCGTATCCCTTAATTCATCATTACCCAATGAATATTATCTATTCTAACATTCAGAACAACATTTATACCCTGTGAAACAGAAATGGTAGTCGAATTAACAGCACTTATACGAGTATCGGTTGATGTAGAACTCCTTAGCGCCCCTACCAACTCTTCATATAGTACCCCCTGATGCATTAGCAAACTGGCATTATCCAAGCTGAGATCTTTTCCCATGAGCTTCATCACATCCTGTGCTTCTTCACCAGTCAGTTTAACAAATTCTGGCGCCAATTCATCTTAATTGTAATTTGGTAGAGGATGATCTCCTTGCTAGGTAATCAAAATCAATGTCATCAGCATCCTTAAAATTGAATATAGGCCGACACACTCTGCCTAGTAGACTGTGTTTAGGTTTTAGCACTAAGAGAGCCATTAAAAAGGGGAAAAATAAATTAAAACCAAAACGAACAGAATGAATATCGCATAACGGGCATACAATTACTAAAGAAATAAAATAATCAGATAGAAAATAAACACAAGCCGCTGAAATCAAATTCATTTGATGAATAATTGCCAAAGGGTTTAAGTGAAATGAGCAACCATAAACGTTAACAAATTCTTAAAATCACTTATGCGAAATAAACAAGCAAGAGTGATTATTCTTATATTACGACCCCGTATTAAAATCAAAATGTACAACAGAAGGAATGCATGTATAAGGCATAAACTGTATGTTGACAATTTCCTTTCCCGATTTCCAAGAATAATAAACTACCGAAATATATGCAACTCGGCTTTTTTTATTTATAAACTCAGAAGTCACGATAAGAATTTCAAAATACCGTATAAATAAAAGTATACACGATTAAAAACGAAAACCACAATACAATAAATGTGTCATTACTATATCTCTTGTTATATCTGAGGTATTTAGTATATTACACATCACATTTCATAGAAATTGCTTCATGCGAAATTAAAATTTATATAATTAACCGAGTTAACCTAAAAGTGGCCCAAAATAGCAAATTATAGACTTGAGAGGTAGTTGGACAACTTTACTGCTATCGTACGAAAATGACATTCATGCAAGAAACTGTATTAATTTTCTACCTTTTTATAATTCTATAGCCCGGCACCTGAATCGGTTTTCAGGGGCTTCGGCTACAGAGCTGCCGGGCGCGTCCCCAGGGGGTGGATAGGGGATTGCCCTGTCTATGCGGGGTAGTGAGGTCATAATACGGAAAGCCTGACCGCGAACCATTGTAGCCAAACTGTGTGGAGAAACGCCACGCTCCATGCAGTATAAAGACCCCTTCTATATTTCTCTAAAGAGAGCAGACGCACTGGGTGTCGTATGGAAGGCTAAATTTCCTGCCCCTACCCATTTCTCCAATTTTCCAGTGGCAGTCAAAAGTCGTTGCCCAGGTTGTCCCTTCCACCTTTATTTCTTTCTTCTGATACTTTCAATTTTTTTAATAGATTAACTTGTTCTCGTCCTGATATAGCTGAAATATTGCTCATTGGACGTTAAACTCTAACTAATCAATCAATCAATTATAATTCTATAGCATTTCCATACACGTTAGTTCGATACAAAACCGGAATTGCAACAACTATCAAAAACTATGCCAAGTGTCACTTAACCTAAAAAGAGTCATGTGCATAACTTAGTCTAAAGGATATTAAAATCATATTACATAATAAATATCATGGTGCAATTCTGAACATCATTACAATTGGATCGAGTGTCTGAAAATCAATGAACATAGACTTAAGGTAGTAACCGAAACATCTTTCAAACTTGAATTCAGCTCCTAATGCTCAAGTGTTTTCAGTATGTTATAAACCAACTATTGTATGCATACTCAAAAAAGTTAGAAAATAATTAAATAAAAAATTTCTAATGAAAGATGGGGACGAACAACCTAAAATACCCGAAGTCTAGTCAAGCGATCAATATCACGATTAAATGAACATCATTACCAAACGAATACACCGACTGAAACGACTCAAAATCACATGAAACAAACCAATGTCACAGCATTTGATACACATTACAATCACTTGTTAAAATAAAACAACACAATAATAAAAAGAACGCATAGAAAATAAGCAATACGTAACAAAACTAAATTATCCTCTTAACATACAGTGAAATATCATGAAAAGAAACCTGCTTTGGCGTTCCCGCCAATATCTGCACGTGGAGCATTGAAAAATCAAACCACTACCAAAATATTGCCACGCTGCTAAGGGGAAAATAAAAAGCAAAACTACTACTACTACTAGCACAAATGAATTATAAGGCAATGAACATTCAAAATAAGAATGAACTACTTTCTAGCTTCTTAAACTTTAAAATCCGTCTTACCTATCATATACAAAAAACTATAAACACTAAAGAAAACCCCATTGCAATTAAAATATCCAACAATTCAAACAAAATAGAAAGCTTTCTATCCTTTACACTTAAATCAAAATTCTAAACAAAAATTAGTTATTTAACACTCGAAAAATTCTGATATTAAGTCAATAAAACAGTTATAAGCAAAAACAATACTCCTCGCATTGCCAAATAAATAATACCCTCCTCGGGCATAAAAAATTAAATTCAAAAATTATATTTTTAAACCTCCTCGGTTTAAAACAATCTTCATACCTCCTCGGTTTGAAACAATTCAACAAAATATTTAACGCTCCTCGCGTTATAAATTCCTTAGATAAACTATGAAATAAAATAAGAAACTTACTCTAACTCAAATCGAGTGCATTTCAAAAAATCCTTCTACGTGTCTGAAAAAGAGAAGAGGACAGATAACGATCTGTCCTCGTCGAATGCAGCCCGAAGATTGAGATTGGTTACGTATTCTCGTTAATTCTCGCGTGTTGTCGCTTAGGATATGCCCCTATTTCTTTGCTGTTTCCGAATTTGCCATTGTCCTTGGATAATTGTTTTGGATTGACGTTTCGGTTCCCACTTACGTTCAAATAACAAAAAAGCTTAAATAAATCATGAATGTGTTCATAACCAGGTGTATTTATTGCATGATTCAATTGCACAAGCATACTGTGTGTAGAATAGAACAATGATTTTGGTTGATGATGCTTGCGTTTTAGAGTCCGGCTTACCAGTTGGTAATTGCGGACTGGAAACTCTACTGCTACATGTGTAGTTGCTTCTTTCTGATCTCTCTTTTCTTTTCTTTGGCCGCCGTTCTCCTGTAGGTGTTTCAGGTCTTTCTCCTAGCTGGCATGTCTTGTGGAGGTTGCTGCTCATAGATAGCGTTGTCAATGTAGAATGGTGCTGAGTAATGTACTTCACCGTCATGCAAGATCGTCTTGTAACATTTTTCTAGGGTTGTATGTGCTTGATACTGTTTCTGTGGAAGTCCATTTTGTCTCTGAAGAAGTCATCGCTGACTCTGTACTTCTTAGGTGTCGACTGCCGTACACCATGTGATAAATATGGAGCATGTAGAGTAAATCTGTGGTTTCTTTGGATGACGTATTGACGCTTTGATAGCTTGTCTGTATTGCTGTCTGTGTATCGCTTTCTGTAAGCGGTGGTTTCTCTGTCTGTTTTACAGATTTATTGGTAACATCTGCTCTTCCTTGCTGCCTTCCACCGGTCGTAACACTGTGCATTATGTCTCCTGGTGGAAGGCGACTGCTACTACTTTTTAGGGCCTGGTTGGACAGGTTTCGCTGACATCTCCTTTTTCTCAGCCACGTTGATCCACGTCAGCTTTACTTCAGTTCGATCAGCAGAAGTGGAGAAGTTCAATTTCAGTTAGCAGGTGTTATTAATCAGGGTCATGAGTTCAGCAGTTGAATTCGTGAGCTGTGTTCACTAGCTGATTATCAATCCGAAGAGTGATCTCTGATATCTCAATAATTTTGATATATTTGGTTACTTTTCACTTCAGTATTTAAATATTGTATGTGAAAACAGATATAAAAAATTTACATTGTTATAGTTCACTGGTTCACAAATTGCTCTAAAGGAGTTTTAACTAGAAGTGTGTTTTTGATACAAAAACGAATGTCTCCCCCTGTATGTAATGTTTTTTGAGTGATAAAACACAAGTATGTTTTATGTTGCCACTGGGTGGCCAATCATTCCAGATAGACAATATGCACAACTAAGCATTATGGTCAAACATCCTGTGAAGAATAGATGAAATCTCCTGAAAGATGTATGAGAATTGGCGTCCACAAAATTGTTTTTGCAAAATTCTAAGTCAAAAAGGGGCATTACTCCAACAAAAATTAGCCATTCAATCCTACGAGACGATATGCACAACTACCCAACAATCCTGTGAAGTTTGGTTGAAATCCGATAAAACGTGTAGGAGAATTGGCTTTCATTTTTGCAAAATTCTAAGTCAAAAAGGGGCATAACTACCACAAAAATTAGCTGATCAATATGGCGAGTCGTTATGCACAACTAGGCATGATGGTCAACAATCCTGTGAAGTTTGGTTGAAATCCGATGAAAGATGTAGGAGAATTGGCGTCCACAAACTTAATTTTGCAAAATTCTAAGTCAAAAAGGGGCATAACTCCCACACAAATTAGCCGATCAATTCGGCGAGACGATATGCACAACTAGGTATGATGGTCAACAATCCTGTGAAGTTTGGTTGAAATTTGATGAAAGATGTAGGAGAATTGGCGTCCACAAACTTAATTTTGCAAAATTGTAAGTCAAAAAGGGGCATAACTCCCACAAAAATTAGCCGATCAATCCGGTGAGACGATATGCACAACTAAGCATAATGGTCAACAATCCTGTGAAGTTTGGTTGAAATCTGGTGAAAGACGTAGAAGAATTGGCGTCCACAAATTTTGTGACGGAAGGACTGACGGACGACAGACGGAAAAGACAAAAACAATATGTCTCCCCCTTAAGAGGGGAGACATAATATTTACTGAATAATTGTTATAACAGGGTATTATTGCAGTTGAAGTTAACATATGTGTTATGGTCTCATGTTCATTCACTCCATTTTTTCGTAGAATTATTATTTTAACAGTTACATACAATATACATATATTATATATATTATATACTTTACAATAGTTTCTGAGCAGATGATGAAAATAAATACTTTTCCCATAGGATCCAATGTTAAACTATATTCTGCGCCCGTGACCATGTTTAAAGTCGGTTGGAATGAAATCAAAATATCATTCCTGTAAAGTTTTGTTAAATTTGCTTTAGTGAGTTAAAACAAAAGGTTCTAAATATGATTTTCCCATGGGGTCCAATATATAACTATGTTCCGTATGGAGGCCACGTTTGTTTTCAGATCGAATCGAAAAAAGAAAAAAAAACAATTTATATACAGTTTCGTTAGATTTGCTTAAAATAAAAAAAAATTTTGCTTTCGATCATATTTTTGTCGAAAAAAAACACAAAAAATATGTAAGGATCTTCCTTATCTTATTCTAATACAGTTTAGTTTCTTAGATTTTCTTAAAAAGATTCAAAGTAGATAATGCAAATAATGCTTTCAATTAGGAGATGTAAATATTGTTTCATGCTGACGGTAATGTTATAAGTAAGATCGAAACAAAATTAGCAATCTTTGCAAACGACTAAATGTATAATTCCAATGTAGTTTAGTTAAGTTTGCTTAAATAGTTTCGGAGTAGACGATAAATAAAATGAGTTTTTATAGAGTCTAATGTTAAATTATCTTCCGAGCTGGCGGCTATGTTTTATTGGATCAGAGCAATTCTTGTAAAAGACCTTCAATACATCATTCTTGTAAATTTTGATTGAATTCGCTTAAGTAGTTTCAGAAGAGGTGATGAAAATGACGATTTCCCCATAGGATTCAGTGTTCAGTGTTTGTTGTTTTGTATTTGTCGTGTCAGAATGTGATGAACAGTATGAGAGAATGTAAATTAAAAGGCTATCAAAATACGGACAGGTGGCGGACGATTGACAGCTGTCAGTAATAGTTATACCATGAGGTAAAGGTGTTTCTGGAATAGAAAATCCCGACGGCCGGAGGCCGGAGTTGTTTCTATTCCAGAAACACCGTTTACCGAAGGGTATAACTAACTAACACCCAAAGTTAAGAGAAAGGCATTATTCTTTTCATAGTTTAACACGAAAAATATATAAAACCCCAATAGCAAATATAATCTTTATTAATTGTGACCTTTACTATAAATCCCCATTGGATGCCTTTTCTTGATTGAGTGATTCTCAAACAAACAATGAACAAACTGATCTTAATAATCATGTCACGTAGACAGCGCGTTCATTGTCTATTGATGCCAATTGGTGGCAAAAGGTCGCATTGATCCTTTGGATCAGCATCTTCGCTAGCCAAGGGTTACGATCCGGTCCCCTCTCTCTTCGTGAAGAGAGGGGGACCGGATCGTAACCCTTTGCTAGCGAAGATGTTGGATCAGGTAAGACGATAAAAAAAAACTTAATAAAAATGAAATCATAAAAAAAGGATGACGTAAACCTGAATATAAATAAATAAATAAGAGGAAAAAAACCCCCCCAAAAAAAAAGACAAAAAAAAAGGACAAAAAAAAAAGAAAAGAAAAATAAAACAAGACAAAACACAAATAAAAAACTAGAGGCTCAGAGACTGAGCCTGTATCGCTCACCTGACAAAATGCTTCTACGCCATGCATGACCAAAAAGATGCATTTTTCCAATTTTCCAATGTTAAGCCATGTTCTCCATTGGCACAAGTGTTTTTGTCTGATCCTATTGAAATGAGTAATCTTTACAAAGAAGCTTCAATATATCATTCTAATACAGTTTAGTTAATTTGCTTGCATAGTTTCAGAGAAGATAATGAAAAGTATGGTTTTCACCTCATGGTGACTTCAAGATGAAGAATAACAATAAAAGCGTTGTTCCATTGCTTATTATAACCATGTATTTGTATAGACTTTGTCTCATTTGCATTTACTCCATATCCGTTCGTTGTTAATTTTAGACTGGAGTTTGTCTCTCCTGCAATGTGAAGTCCGTAAAAAGATTCCCCGTGAGAGTGATGTATGCTCTATATACATTTCAGTTATGGTGTACTTGTTCTTTAGCAAATCTCTCATATGGATACGCTATCCCACTTTCATATTTTGGCCTTTTTTTTTATTTTTGTAATCTAAAATTGTTATTCTGACCACCTCTTTATTGTGCTCACATCTCATGATTACAATTGGCTCGATGAGTGCCCCGTGGTTGTTTGAATGTTGTGGTCGTCTTTTCTCGTCTTTTTGTCGGGCAGTGGATGACAGCGATTGTAAGAATACTTTGCCAGTCAAGTTTATATTTGTTGACGATCCCGCATCCATTGATCATTAGGTTAAAAAGCATGGATGTATCGTTGCTCGACAATTAGCAATGAATTCCGCTCAAACCGGTTCTAGGGGCCGTCTTGAACTTGCTATGAGGTATGAGTAAAGCTCATTGTTGAAGGCCTCATGGTGACTTCAAGACGAAGAACAACAATAAAAGCGTTGTTCCATTGCTTATTATAGCCATGTATTTGTAGAGACTTTGTCTCATTTGCATTTACTCCATATCCCTTCATTGTTAATTTCACATACCGGGCTATGATGTTCTGCACTGGAGGTCATGTTTTTGTCGGATCGAAATGAAATGAATAAATTTTGTAAAGTAGATCATTCGGAAGGAAATGAGCAATCTTTGTTAAGGACCTTAAGTACATCATTCCAGTAAAGTTTGGTTGAATTTGCTTCAGCAGTTTCAGAACAGATGACTAAAGTCAAATGTTCTGTGCTGGTGGCCATTATTTTTATCGGATCGGAAGGAAATAAGCGATCTTTGTTAAGGACCGTTAGTACATCATTCCTGTAAAGTTTGGTTGAATTTGCTTCAGCAGTTTCAGAGCAGAAGATGAAAATGTGATTTCTCCCATAGGGTTCAATGTTAAATCTAAATTCTGCGCTGGTGGCCATATTTTTTGTCGGATCGGAAAGAAATAAGCAATCTTTGTTAAGGACCTTTTAGTACATAATTCTTGTAAAGTTTGGTTGAATTTGCTTCAGCAGTTTCAGAGCAGAAGATGAAAATGTGATTTTCCCATAGGGTCCAATGTTAAACCTAAGTTCGGGACTGGCGGCCATGTTTTTTGTCGGATCGGTACGAAATGAGCAATCTTTGTAAAGGATCTTCCATACATCATTCCATTAAAGTTTGATTGAATTTGCTTTAGTAGTTTCAGAGGAAAAGATGAAAATGTGAAAAGTTTAACGGACGGAAGGCCGACAGACGACGGACGCCAAGTGATGGCAATAGCTCACACTGATCCTTTGGGTCAGGTGAGCTAACAGTAGAAGACAGAAACAAAAATATTCAATTTTAAACCGAAAAATAGAAAAAGAAAAAAAAAAGGCAGCGGTTCCCGGTATGATTTAAGTAATACATATTGATGTAATTAAAATACAATTAATTAAAGAGTTTTTGTATTTGGAAAATAATACAACACTTTTATGGATTTGCAAAAGTTAAATTGCGTGAGTGCGATATGGTAAGATAAGGATTACAGAAATTTACCGATTTGTTATTTGTGCAAACCTGTGCTTCGTTGGTGACAACGAAAAAAATTCTGTCTGATATATTTATTAGGATCGAACTACATTAAGGTAAATTGCTAAGTATCAGAGAGGAGTGTGTTTGACTTTGTAATTAATTTCAAAGATTGTGTGCCTTTTTCCAAGTTTCTGAAATTTACACCTCACTGTATATCAAAAGATGTTTCACAAAGAATACTCAAAAATAAAATGTACTAGAGTTTCACGTTGAGCTAATTTTGTAAAACCAAATGGCAACCACTTAAATACACCACTAAAACTGAAAAAGTAAAATTTGGGTGAAAAAAAGCATTTCGATATCCAGATTAAGATTACAATGATTCCTGGAAGAAAGAATGATGTATTTTTTAAAACAATGAAGTTCAAGACAGTTATGTTTAATACAGCCAAGGGTGAAATTTTTGTGCATGTTGGAATTGCATTTGGCTAGAGTTGTGTTCCTTTTATCACTGATTTATTCTATTTCTGATTTATTCAATATAGTGTTAAGACATATAAATTATATATACAAAATAAGTGTTCCCTTGTATTTCAGGAGGGTCCCTAGTGTAATATAGAAAGATAAAAAACCAAAAACACTAGTTATTCTCTCGAAGGTTTTTTTACTTGATGGTCAACATCAGCAATCCGCTTATATGACAACTACCTGAATCTGTATACGTAGAATGTACTAGTAAGTCATGGCAACACAAGTTGCTTCCTTTTGACGTTCAGTGTAATGCCCACAGCAAGGTGAAGCAATGTAAATCCACGAAACTTATGTAGACAACACTGCACAAAAATGCTGAAAACTTAAACAAAACCGTTTTATAATAAAATTGATCTGATATTAAATTGATATTGAAATTGATCTGGATACCGCAAAATAAAATCTCGAGAAACATAATAACTCTATATTAAATGAATCCCTGATTTTAAAGTTGATGAATTTTTCTTTTGTGTCGTTGTAAAAAAAAATAATAGTGACTACATGTTCTAGCAAAAAGGATAAATTGAGAAATATATACTCCTTGGACTAAAGAAGACGGAATATTGCTGTTGAGATATGGAGAGTTTACGATATCAAAATTAGAATTGTTCCTTTTGTCATATATTCGTATTCAGAGATAACCTCTGCCGTTGAATTTAAGATTTGCTTTAATTTGTTTTAATTTCTTATGTTTTGTCTGATTCTTTGGTTTTCGGACGTTGCCATTGTCCTTGGATTGTTCTTTTAAGACTGACGGTTCCGTTCTCACTTACTTTTAGATGTAAATTTAAAAACAGAACAGATTCATTTAGATATTTTTCCCCTTTTAATCAACTTCTGATGATATATACATTGAGACTTCAAGATAAAGAACAAGAATAACAGCTTTGTTCCATTGTTTAATTTTTACCATGTATTTATAGTGACTTTGTCTCATGTGCATTTACTTCATATCCTTTTATTGTTTATGTAATATAGAAGGCAAATTATTATTGTAAAGTGACAAGACATGATCAATATCTCAACAAATATAATTAAACAAAGAGCTTTCCAGTTGTATTTGTAGTTTAAACAAAAGACATGCGTTGTTGTATTGCATGTTTTTACTATGTATTTGTAGAGACTTTGTCTCGTGTGCATTTACTCCTTATCCTTTCATTGTTTATGATTACATTTCAAAAGATCGGATAACTCACACTCTTTTTCAACCTGGTTGTGTTTTATATTTTGTTGTGTTTGTTTCGTTTTTAAGTTATGTTCTCTTTGTTGTTTTTATTTTAGCTATATCAACGAGTTGCAACCTTCCGATTTGCTGCTTTTCTATTTGTCTGCCAGTGATAATTTTCGTTAAACAAAGATTATTGAAATTACCTGGAAATGCCTAAAACCATTTGATAAACTTACCTTACATTTTTCGATCTTTTTTCTTTGTTTTTGTTTTTTTGTTTTTTGTTTTGTTACCGAATTTGGCTAAACTCATTTGTATTTCTAGTGAACAATAAAGAGTTTGTCCTTTTTCTATTTTGTGTGGGATAGTAATTTGACAAAAAGCATTTTCTTCTTCCAAGAGATCTGAGTAGTCTAGAGGGTCGCTTTGTCATCTGTTGAATCGACAATACAGGTCTGGTAGAAGTGTTAGACATCTTAATCTTCAGTTAGATTTTTCAATGTGCTGATTTGCAGTAAAGACGGGGAATATTGTTCTATAATTTAGCGGGCACGGCTTTGCTTTTTGAATTTCGGCTTAAAATGACATCTCCGGAATGGAGAAGGATAGAAACGCTAGGTCGATGGTGGTGATTTGGCTTAAGGTAATGGCTTAGGTTATGGTTAGGGTTAGGATTAGGCTTTTGGTTAAGTCCAGCGATAAATTGAATTCTAAAAATAAAAACCTTGATTACCCATCTTTTGTATGTGACACATCACAGAAGAAATTCTTAGAACGCTAAGCTTCTTTAATTTCTTGGCAAAATCTTAAAATCGAAACTTTCATTTTTATGAACAATGCACCACTAAATATAAGCCATTAACTTCACATTATATTTATTGTGTACAAATAATGATTTACAAATTATAACTTGTACAGAAATATTGTACAAGTTGGGCTGACATCAACAACTACTTGACATAATTAGAGCCTAAAGAATTCTGCAACAGATTTGAAAAAAAGACATCTGCACTAAGAGGTGCAAGCCTAAGACTAATGTATTTCACAATAATCCAAACCAAACATCAAGCAATCAGAGTAAAATAAGGTTGCAAAATTCACTATGCTTGTCTTAGAAAAAAAATGCTTTTATTTTCAAACCATGTTGATTAAGTTTCATTGTTCCAATTTTGGCGATGTTGAATACACTATAGATTTGTTTGAAACATAGAATTGATTTGTCAGAGTTTTTGATCAAATGAATGTACTGCCATTTTTCTTATAACTTGTACGAAATGTCTGAATATGTTATAACTTGTAAAAAATTACAACTTGTACACAACATTTATATGTCTTTGTTTTGTGCTGTTTATGTGTGACATATGTTGTCTTGTATTTGGCTAATTAAGTCTATTACTATGTTTGGTTGAATATATGTACGATAGTTCTTATGTTCGTTTGCAGGACTTCGATTTTGCCATCTTCTGTATTTCAAACCCCTCCATTTTGCTATTGCCATGAAATGCATATTATTTGTAGAGAAGTATTTTGGGTATATTTCAATAACACCCGCGTGTCTTGGAAGGAATATAGACATAGTCATACCAGCACCATGCATACCAATTAGAATATCAGTGTTAGCTATAATATGTAGTTGATCCTGAAATGAAATGGAATCAAGCTGAATTCCTGCAATTTTATGACCAACAAAATATTCCCGCGTTTTTTGTATTAATTCATCTTCATTTGAAATTTGACGCTGAATAATTCCTTTCATATTGCGTGGATGTGCCACATAGTTATGACGCCAAGAAAATACAATACGCAAACTTTTACAATTTTTCTCTGTATTTGTTGTGACATTAAACTTTTGAATGAAAAAACTTCGGAATTCTTCTAAATATGGCACAGAGCTTAACGAATGTTTGTTAAGAAAACTATCATACCCATTAATGGACCATATAAGTTTTCGGAAGACAACTGTCCTATCTATATTACTGGCTTGTATTGTTGATTTGAACAATGTCTGCCACACAGTATCTAATGAACCTTTGGGATGAGCGTCCATCAATAAAATCGTAATATTATGAGGATTTTGTTGGAATAATACTGCCATTAGAAAAGCATTATACCAATCAGTCATGGTATGATAAACATTTACATATTCATATCTTTGTACAGCAATGGCAAAGTCATGAATAATGGTTCCTTTAAAACTTTCATTTGTCTGAAGGTGTGTCAAGGATTGTAGCCATAAATAATTAGGCTGAAGTCGACTAAATGTATAATTTATTCCTTCCGTGTTATTAGAACACAAAAGCTTAAAATATCCTTTATCCAGTGTAAGGTATTCTGCATTTTCTGGTTGATTTTGAACCTGTACGATGTCCTCTCCCCCTTGTCGGTTGTAATTTTTTGATGGATCTAATACCACATCTGTTAATTCAGCAAAAAGATGTGCAAATCCTACAAACCTTTCATCACAATAGGAATCCGATTTCGTTACCATTTGTATTAACTGTGTTTCGGTAATGTTAAAATCTTTAGTAAAAATGTAGCTTGTATCGTTACCTAAACTTGAGATGTTGCCATTTGCAAAAAAGTCTTTAGGTATATCCGTATTGCTACCTGATTTGTCGTCTGTATTAATGATTTCCTTATTTACTGGTAGTTTCACCAAACTATCTCCTGAATACAGTAGGAAATAGAAAGGATAAACACACACCAAAATTAACACTACATAATACCGCCTCCTTATATTCCTTTTACAGAACACTTCCAGACGTCGTATAACTCCCATAATCACTTATTGACACATTCATTTTGCGGACAACATTTATCTTGGTGATTGTTCTCCAATTTATGTACCTGAAATTTGAAAGACGAGATATTTTATACAAAAAGTAAGTTGAACATTGTTCTAGGTAGTTAAATTTCAAAAAATGAAACAAAAATAATTTTAAGTCGTTTTATTGATTTCAATATCTTTCGACATAAAATCATGAATTTACATATTTAAGTGAGTGTTAAGCAGGTTTATTATATAATTTTGCATAGAAAATCCCTATACTTTGTTTGATTTATTAAAAAGTTTTATTTTTTTATACACCATGCATTAACATTGTCTGTCAAATGTACGAATTTTAATTTATACGTCACCTGAAGTTATCTTTTTAAACAATTTTCATTCCTAGTCTGAAAAGAGTCAAAGAGTCAGTGGGGTTCTATGGATAGGAACTCGGCTGATATCGTTTTAGAGAAATGTTAGAATTTTTCACTTATTTAGTTGCAAAAAAAGACTAGAATTCCGTTTTCTTGAACCAATCAACAATCTCTTTTCAGAGGATCGACTCAATTGATCTTAAAAATTTTCTTGCCCATCCTATATCCGTTTGTCATACTTTTTAGGATTTTTTTTATCCTAGATAATTTTAGTTTGCCGTCAAGATAAGTCTTATTAGTATTTTTATAATTTATAATCAATGTTGATAATAGTACATATACATTTAGAAATACAATCAATGGCAACATTGAAGTCCTGCAAATAAATTCATCTCATGATCAATTATAACAGTCTAAAATCGTAAGTTCAGTGTGAAGTTTCGAAGAACTAAACTATTCCAAACAATAAATGCCATAATTAAAAAAAAACATCATGTTTATTTTCACGCTTTCTTTATTTGAATGTTTCCAGTTCTTCACCTGGCCCTGAAGATATTTATAACATTCATCTGGAGAAAAGGTACGTGTGATTAATATTATAATTAAAGTACTTTCTGACAAAAATAGATATAACCACTCTATCCAAAGTGCGAATTGACAAATATATTTTCTACCGTTCCAGTCATAATTTGGGACCGTTCGCAGAGAGACTTTTGGGAAATATACGACTATGTTTACATTTGATAATTACGTTAAGCTTGATTTCGGTATGCCAATAGAAATTATTCATATTATGCGTTAAATCTTAATGTATTATAATGGTACTATATGTTTATATTATAATATTGTTTTTGATATCATTGATAAAACGCACAAATCAGTAAATATAATAATGCGTAAATATCATTCTAACTTGTGCCACAAAACTAGAATATCTATAAAAAACAACAATATAAGTTTTATTACATGTAAAATTTATTATTGATTAGAAAGGGCACACTTGAAAGATGGCTGTTACGATTTTTATCCGTTAGTGTTACAATTTTCACCCGTTAGTGCTACAATGTTCTAACGTAACTATCGGTTGAATGCTAACATTTTTACCGCTAAAACCTAAATTGAAATATATATGAAGCTTGATTTAATACAGTAATGCAATTATTTTTCTTCGTGCATCATATACATTTGTCTTTTGTCTTTTTATTGTTTTACTTGTGCAGTTCCCTGGTAGATTAAGGTATGTGATTGTAATTTTCGGCCATTGGAGGTGTTTCCTGTTATCTTCTGTTCATTAATAATAAAAAGACATTTTCTGACGTTTTGTAACAATTGATTCAGTCTTTTGTCACACCAAATCAGTTTCTCATGTGATCTAAGGTGGTAAGGGGTCATTAAACTGCCAAAAAGAATTTTCTGACATGTTCATGACTTCCGCTTTGTATTGGTGTAACACAACTAATTCGGAACCCAGCCAGGCACATATGTGGATATAGTCCTTATTTGAGAAGACATAGTTCCAAAGAAGTGTAAATAGCGTCGTAGATTAAAAATGATGGCCAGTCATTGTGAATTAAATTGAAAAGGCATTCAATAGAGAATCTTTTAAGCCTAAATTTATATGATTTCGATGAAAATTAAAGATTTTATCAAAGTATAAAGCGGAGGTATTTTTCCCGTGAAAACACAGACAGGAAGTACCTTTCCTTGTGTTGTGACCTTCCGGGAACCAATTTTTTTCTTATATTACAGTTAAGGTCGGTTGATTTTTTCATGAGGGTTAACCGAAAGATGAGTCTTTCAGATGAGACATGTGTCATTTTATTTAAACTTCGAATAAAAATTCCACGAGCACAGGAACATGTGCAATTTAACATGGGAGGCAATGGGAGACGGAATTTGTTATGTTACACCTTATTACAATAAAAATGGGGGTCACCGGCCATATAAGCGTGAAATCCGTCATTTAGAAATCAGTTGTTTTGGTTGCAGTGGTAATGAAATTACCGAATTTTAATAGAATTTTAATTCATTTCAGTGAACTTAGACCAAATGATTAGCTAAATAATTGCCTTTGATTTGTATTGAAAATTGAGAGTCACCGAACTTATTTGAATATATGGCAAAAAACCGATTTTCTCCTTTAATTTCTATACAAATTATTTCCCTTTCCCAAAACAAGATGTTGCTGAAAACGTTCCATACTCTGCACGGTTACCCAAAATTGACATATATCTGATTAATCAAAAATTATTTTGCCAAAAACACAGTTAATGCCATTTTTGTCAGATAAATAGGAATGATGCACAGTTGTTAACCAATCATAATGGCGTCACATAGGACATCGGCATTAGAATACCGAAGGAACAAAGCACAAGATTACACAAATCAAAGTCCAGAGACAAGGCAAAAGCAAGAACACCAAAAGACGGAAGACCAAAGACACCACATGCCCACAAAACACACGAACATTACATATACAGCACAAAAAACTAAAGCACTAACAGTGTGAACTCTCAATAAACAAGAGTGACATCAGGTGCTCCAGAAGGGTAAGCATGTCCTGCTCTGTGCACAGCACCCGTCACACTGTCAGTGTGTCAATCCAGCGTAAAAACAAAACCGGTAATGTCAAATCCGGGAAGACGAGAATCTAGCTGAAAATGTCAGTTTTTATTTGTGACACTGACATATCATATCTATTTATGATGTCGTGGTGACGGCCATAGAATTTCTGAAGGGACGAAAGTAACAAAGGCTGAACATATCCCTGACTCAGCAGTTTTTGTGACAGTGCCTTTTGCTCTTTAGGAACGTCGAATGTCATGTACCGACTGATTATAATGAATCGTATTTTGTGGCTATAAATATGAGAAAATAATTAAACACCGTTGAAATTGCAAGATTTAGAAATCTGTGACACTCTCTGATAAGATTTAAATGGTTTTCCGACTCTGCAAGCATCGTCAGAGAAATATTGATATATTGCTTAGGGGTATCCGAGATTTTCCTTCACCGTTGTCGGATACTTATAATATCGCCTTTTCAATAGCTTTGATACTTTTTCTCAGCACTCTTAAACAACTGGTAAAGCTTTTGACACAAACAATATCACAAACGTTCCCTGGAAATATGACGTGACGATTAGTGTGTGATTATCGAAGCTTGACGATAACTTCGTTGCCACCAATGGTACGGAAATTATAGAAAATGTAATAGAATTTTGCGTCACCCGCAGTTCATAAAAAAATAGTTGGTTGAGATGTACATATTCTTTCTTACCGCTGGCTGTTGCTAGTGCCGGTACCAAGTCCGGCTATCCCAAGTTCCTATCGTTATCTATGTTTGTCTTTTGTCATTTTATTGTTTTTCTTGTATAGTTCCCTGGTTGATTGTGACATGTGATTGTAGTGTTCGGCCATTGTAAGTGTTTCCTGTTATCTTTTCTTCATTAATTTGAACAAACACTTTGAATTATTAAATCAGTCAACAAATAATACTGAATAAATCGCAAGAAAATTTTAAGCAACGGCAGACATTTTGATTTTTTGCATGTGCTTGCGAGTAAAGAAAACCACCTCCGCCAATGTTTAAGAAATCTCGCACCCCAAAATTTCAGTCCATTAGGCGAGAAATACGTTTCTTCCCAGAGAAAATTGTTTTTGATCAATGATTGGTTGAAATTCTATTATGAACTTGGATTACACCAGATATTGAATAAATTATCATGAAAATGCATATGTAAGCTATTACCATGATGATTTGAATAATTAGTCATTTTTGAAATTCAAGTGAATGTCTTTTAAATTTAATGAAATATAAATATAGTAAATGCAAAAAAATGGATATTAATTCATATTTTTCCTCAATTAATAGAAATCGCGAGGATTTATCTATGTTTTACCAGGTTAAGCTGAAATATTTTGTATAAAGCAAATATTAGTGGTAAAACGGCAACATTTTAACACCTCTCATACATGAAGGATATCCTAGCTCAACAAAGCATCTGGATTTTGTCTCCTTCCATTTTAAATATGCTACTTTTTTAATTCAATTATTGTACCGGTTAAGACAAAATGCATATTGTTATGAAATGAAATATAACAGTTATTCTCGTCAGTACCTACAATATATTTATAATGCATTTCTCAGCATAATACTAACGGGGAAAATAGTATCACTTGGGGTAGAAAATGGTAGACCTAATGGTGAAAAGATTACCATAGTATACAATACGTACGGGAAAATATGTAGCAGTGAAAATAACACCGCTTTTCTATAGTTACATAGTTTATTCAATTATCTATTTATTTGTTCTTTACAGGAGTTACATGTACACCTTCAGGATATATTATGGAATTAAAACGGTATTAAATTAATGAGAGAAGATAACAGGAAACACCTATCAATATATGCCATAAACCACCATTCTGTTTCCCTATAGTGTAATAAACATACAAATAAAGCCAATAACAGTTAGACTACCAACTCCAAAACAACAAATTTTAGTATATTACTTAAACGGATGGAGACTACTTCCTGTTGATCGAATTCCTCGAAGATATTAGATTTAAAAGATTACTATTAACAATTATAGCATATAATAGCAGGCGTTGAAGTGTTTATAATCATTTACATTAATGTAGAATTCATACAAAACAAAATTTAGCAATTTCGTTACTTTATCAAGAACTAAAAATATATGCCAACAACTTTGCTGTCACTTGACATAAATATAGTGCAGAAAATGGGACATTGGCACAAAGTAAGTGAGAACCAAACCGTCAGTCTAAAACGAATAATCCAAGGAAAATTGCACATCGAAAAAAACGAAGAAACAAAGACATAACATATGAAACGGAACAGAAAAGAAAAATGAAGACACATCCACATACAAAGTTGAACAATATGGACCCAATAAACAAACCATGGATGAGATCAGGTGCAGAGGTAGAGTAGCATTCCTGCTTATTATAAGATAAAGCAAGAAAAAAGAAATAAAAAAAGAAACAAGATGCATGGACGATGACTTCTACTGATATCGCTATCAGAATTTAAAATTTGAAAGACCAAATCAGCATGATTAATAAAACAGAAAAGTAAGTGAGAACCGAACCGTCAGTCAAAGAACGAACAATCCATGGACAAAGGCAACATCGGAAACACCAAGAAACAAGGACACCACTTGAGAACGGGACAAAAAGGAAAAAAAATGAAGAAACACGGACCCAAAAAAAAACCATAGGTGAGATCAGGTGTACCGGTAGAGTAAGCATCTCCTGTTTCTTATAAGACACCCGCCGTGTTGAACATGTCAACTCCGGCAGTAAAGTCAAATCCGATAGAGTAAAAACAAACTTTAGTTGTAAAGGGAAAGATCTGTTGTCATCTGGGAAACAGATATCCCGTAACGATCGACAAGATCGTGATGTCGGCCGTAAAACTTCCGTAGTGATGTCTTTAAGTTTTTGGTAACGTACCCTTGCTTAAGTAGTCTATTTGTGAGCAACTGTGCTCTATCAAGGAAGTCGCTGTATCGACCACAAGCTCTTGAATAGCGAATGAGTTGTGAGATGTAAACTCCATATGCTGGTGCTTTTGGAATGTTGCCACAAAGAAGTTTACTATTGGAAAAGTAAAGTCATCGCGTTTGTCATACAACCTAGTTTGTAATGTACCTCTGTTTTCAATTTCAAGAAAGTTAGGAGTCATTTTGTTTTCAATAGAAGTAAGCATTTCTATATCTATATATCTTTTTTTCTGGTTTGAATTGCAGTATTTGTCAACCTGAAAGCGTCATACAAATTTAGACATTTACTTTTCTCTATCTGGAGAAACAATATTCGACGAACACAACATCTACTGCTATATCACTGTTTTACTGTGTGACTGATTTTTACCGATTATGATGAAACCATACCGATTGTGATGAAACCGAGGACAAACTTGCAAATTTTTATAATGCAGAAACTTATTTATTTCCCTTCCTCTTTAATGCTTCATTTATGTTTTGTGTTACTCTTCAAGGCGTCTGCCTATTTGATGAAAGACATTGCACTACAAAATGGAATAACGGCAGTAGGAAACCGAAGGAACAAAGGACTGGAATTTACAAAAATCGAAGTCCAAAGACATGGCCAAAACGAGGACACAGAAAACAATGTCGTTAAACACAGAAAACAATCACGTTAGACAGATAAAAAGCACAAAAATAGAAAACACAACATTAAAAAACAAGGTACTCACAGTGCGAACTCTGGTGAAACCAAGAGTCACATCAGGTGCTCCAGAAGGGTAAGCATATCCTGCTTTTTTAACAGAAATCGTCACCCTGTAAGCGAGTCAATCTAGGAAAATGTCAAAATCGATAGACAATCCGGGAAGACGTGAATCTAGCTGTGTGTTTATTCTTTTTATTTGATATGTTATTAATAAGAAATTCTCGTGCGATTCCTTTAAATTCCAAGAAATTTGCCAATCGCATATGGACACTTAGCCTGAATTTTATACAAGCTAATACAGAAACAAAAGTCAAGTTTTACTTCTTATATCAAAATTGTACAAAAATATTCATTTTTACAGCTACAATATATAACACCTACCTCAAATAAACTCCTGTGATGAAATCTTTGTAGACTTTTCATAAGGATGATAAACAGTACATTTTAAATGGCTTTGGAATAATTTCGGATATGGATTAAAATAAGATGTGCTATCCTGTTTCCGGATCCCAGTTATCAATTCTAGTACTCTTGCTCGTTGAAAACTATAGAAGTGATTAATAAAACATGTTAGAAGTGATTAATAAAACATGTTTTAAGTTTAAATTAATAATTCTATAATTGTCCGTTAAATCGACATTGTTAACATATATGTACATTTCTACCGTATTGACAATATGGGTATATTCAAAGCGCAATTAGGCAATAACAGTACATTATTGGAATACCCGAGGGCGTCAATCGTAGATTTGATGTTCAAAATGCAGTTTACAGGCGACGCTTAGTAAAGCTTGTAAACGGATATTTTGACCATCAAATCAATATTGACGCCCTCAAGTGAATATGGATTAAAATAAGATAAAAATACTTTTTGACTTGTATTTTGTAACCATATTAGGAACCAGACTAAACAGGGAACCTGCTTTGTCCCAGGTGTATAAATGGTGGAATTGACGGTCAGTTTTGACCAATCAGTTCCTCCGTTATATAAATGATGCATTAGAATAAGCCATATGCGAAGTCGGAGAACGAAGTTGGTGATAGATCAGCTGTACATTAAACATACTTCATGGCTAAGCGTATTTAGACAGGATTACTACATATTTTTCACATATCATTTAAGGAATCAAAATTACAATCAGGCAAACAAAATCTTTTTTCACAACACGGGTTATACAAATGGAATATACTATTTTACCCTTAATTAAAACAATAATTAAATCAAACTTATGATTGTTACTCCATTTGATATGTATGATAGCTTTGGGGACAAATTCCAAATGAGCCACTTCACGTTGATTTACAAAGGTTACAAGGAAAAAACAACAGGTAAAATAGAAACAAAAAAGGCAAAACATAAAAAATATTAATGCACCAGGATGTTTTTCAATTTATTGCTTGTTAATATCTTTAATATCACCAATAGTGCAGTGTTAATTTTAAAAAGACTCCTCATGATTATCGATTTTACCGTACAGGTAACGTATGCAGACTGGGATATTATACAGTTTATTCTTTAAATTTATTACGACATTCATCAAACAAAAAATATCCAAATCCTGTTACTATTTTTAGCTAACCTGTCTATGCCAGGGTTTAGCTTTACTTATAAGTTTACGTCCGTGATTTGTCGTCCATCCGTCCGTCGTTTTGCTCACATTCAAAACTCTGCGCCAAATGGAACCAAACTTGAACCTAAACATAACAAGGGTATCAAGTATTATTTTCTATGTCCCATGTCAAAGAACTAAATACAGAACATAGGGTTTAATTACTGTTTTTGCAAATAACTCGGCAACCGTTACAGATATCAAATTTCTGACTGAATAGTTTACATGTAAAAATAATCAGCATGTTGAGATCTACCTACCCTGCAAATTTTTTTTGTAATATTTTTGTTTTTTGTGTTCATCAATTATATAATAATTTTAAGAAGATAGAGATAAGATTTAATTGCAAAAATAACAAGCATAATAATTTTTACTTTTCCTGCAAGT
This sequence comes from Modiolus philippinarum, assembly GCA_002080025.1. Classification (NCBI taxonomy): domain Eukaryota; kingdom Metazoa; phylum Mollusca; class Bivalvia; order Mytilida; family Modiolidae; genus Modiolus; species Modiolus philippinarum. The sequence continues at coordinate 194,673 of MJUU01067335.1, read as the reverse complement.
TTGTTTTTTAGGATAATGCCTCATCCAAGATGGTCACCAGCTGGGAATATAGTTTAATACAGAACCAATGGAAAATGCATTCAAAAATCTCCTCGGAAACTACCTTAACAATTTTTATTAAATTTGAGCATGCAAGTCCTTGAATGGTCCCCTTAAAAATAGCGGGGAACATAGTTTAAAAGAGGATCCCATTGGAAATGCATTAAAAAATTGGATTCTTCTGAAATTCAATGAATTATAATTTGAGATGTAATCAAAGGGCCCAAAGGTCAAATCTTGACCAAGTTGCCGTGTCTAACCATTCACGTTTCTTGTAGATATTCAGTGAAATCTAACTTTGATGTTATTACCGGCTGAAAAAAGAATGAAAGGTGGGTAAAGACTGTTGAACAAGCAGACCATTTAGATAATCAGAAAAAGCTACTGCCCATTTGATGTTCCGATGATCAATCTTTTCATCTTTATCTTGTAAGCAGATGTGAAAGTATCCTTTTCTCACAATAATTCACGAAAGTTAACAAAGTGAAAAATGCGACAATGAATAAATAAAGGAATTTGGAGTAAATGTAAATGGGACAAAATCCTATAAATCCATGGTAAGAGTAAGCAAATGAAACAACGCTTAAATTGTTTTTCTTCAACTTAAAGTCACCCTGAGGCCTTCAACCAAAAGCAAACACTCCTACCTCATAGTAAGTTCAAGTCCGATTGCTTTGATGTAACATTACTTCAAAGGGGAAAATCGAAGAATTATTGTTGCCAAGTTTGGTAAGAATTGGTTTGTGTAAGTTTTTCAGAGGATATCACATTTCCCCCTCAAATTGGGTCTGTCTGGCGCCTTTTAAAGGACAGCACCTTAATGCCATTTTGGCCTAGTTTTGTTCTAAGTGGGTTAGTAGTTTCAAAAATATCTTTAAACATCTTTGGGTTTATTGTCTACCAAACGTTTAGATTTTATCTGCACTGAAGAGACATAAGTTGTGAAAATGCGCATATGCAGAAACTAAATTCACAGTAACATTGGTATTAAGTTATTTGTTACCACTGGGTCGATGCCACTGCTGGTGGACTGTTAGTTCCCGAGATTATTCACCAGCCCAGTAGTCAGTACTTCGGTGCTGACCCGAAAGCCGATTCTATTTGATACCTCACAATATCTTAATTTCTGTAAATTTTGTTGAAAACCAAGGAGTATCTCCCTCATGCAAAGCTCTGTCCTTAGCTGATTTTGGCTTACATTTTGATCATATTGGTTATTTGTTCTCTATCAATTTTTAAACATCCTTGAGTTTATGGTCTTCCAAACGTTTAGATTTTATCTGCACTGAGGAAATATAAGTTGTCGAAATGTGCATAAACAGACGCTAAATTCACAGTGACTTCGGTATTAAGTATTTACAACAGACAGGGGGACCATGTCAAAAGTTTACCTTTCCTAAAGCAAGATGAACTAAAAACCTATATTTTTCTAAATTATACCCGCTGTTGAGATCGATTGAATTCTTTTATTTTTGCATCAGAAATAATAACTATGTGAGTATGCCAGATTCCAACACACAATTCCATGATAAAGCACGACATTATCACTAGTCACACCAAATGTGTTGATAAGAAAATCATTAGAGCTGCTACCGGGTATGAAGGAGAGTGACTGATACAAAAAGATTTTTTCAATAGTATTAACTAAACAAGCTAAGGGGTTTCACCAAACCAGTAGCCACTACTAAAGTGCTTGCTTGAAAGCTGATTTTGTTTCGAAATTTGCAATATCTAAGTATAAGAAAATTTTATTTCAAACTATTTTAAACCCTCTTGCATAGCTATGTTCTTAGATGATTTTGGCTAATCTTTTTCGCTCTTATTTGTAATTTGTTCTCCATCAGCTTTAACATACATTTCGGTTCATGGATTATCAATAAGTTTGATTTGAACTGCACTGAAGAGATATTTGTTGTAGAAATTACAGTAACTTCGGTATTTGTAATTAAGCATAGCGAAAGGGTCACCTAATTTTGTAGCAAAAATTTGTCTCTTGCTTATCAAATAAACAAGATTATTCTTCGTTACATTAAAATCCTTTTGAGTTTCACTTGATTAGCATGGAATTAAGAGTTGCTTAAGAACAAATATTGCTTAATGAAATCCCCGTTCTCACCACAAGCTTTTAAACCATGGACCTCTCATTACTTCAAAACCAAAAACATATTTCTCTGAATCAGAAAACGACCGTATCAATTGTGCGACTCGACCAGATCAATGTAACTGTAGAAATATAATTCTTGTAATAGCATAAAGCTATTTAAAACAGTAATAATGACTTTTCAAAAGTCGCATCCACAACAATGACTAACAGGATCGCTAGGACAAGATCAATTTAAGTAAGAATGAGCTTCATTTTTCAGAATCATCCAATATCCTTGGGTTTACCCATTGAAACAAGGCTAAAATCGTTTTTGACATGGATCATATGTTTCGGTCAAAGGTCACTTTAACATGCATAAAATAGACAATGTATAAAATTTCATATCTTTCAGTTATATATACGTGTACATATACAATAGGCATAAACAGGGAATGGAAATTGAAGGAGAAATCAGGGGGGAACATTTTCCCTACAAAATTTTGACATCTTTTAGATAACAATTTCTCACATGGATTATCAAGATGTTTGCTTATGTTGTTCTATTATGAAAGGTTTTCAAACCCAAATGCAAATTCTGGAATTTTCATACTTATAACACATTTCCTGAGACTTATATTTATATAAGTATAACTGTCAATTAAAGTAAGTATAGAAATTGTCGTCTATTGTATACTGACTTACCTTTACTATTATACAAGACCTGATGATAGTGCAGTGGTGACACCAGACGGGACAAAATATGGAAGGTGCATTCAGTTGTAAGAATCGATTCTTATTATATGATTGAACATGAGCTATTTACAGAAATGCGTATGTATTTACAAATGTAATGTTAATACCTGTCGGCAATATAAATTAGCCTCTGTTAACAATAGCAATTTGAATAAAAGGCAAAAATGTTCAATCCCATTTATCCAATTTTAAAAAGAAGTGTATAAATAAAGGGTGAAAATTGAAAGTTGGACAAGTGAAAAAGTTAATATTACAGAACAATAAACTTTATTACAACTTGAATCAAGTACAGGATAAAATATAATGTCATAAAATATAATAAATTACGTCCTTGTGAAATATGCCATATAATCGACCATAACATAGTATATATTCATGATATATTACTGTATTCGGGTACCGTTAAAGTAGCACAACAGTCTTCAGAAGAAAAATGTCAGCCCCTAAATCTTGAATGACTATAACTTTGTTATTTATAAAGATACAATAACAAATAACTCAATACCGAAGTTACTGTAAATTTACTTTCTGCATATGCGCATTTCGACAATTTATGTCTCTTCAGTGCAGATAAAATCTAAACGTTTGGAAGACCATAAACTCAAAGATAATTAGAAACTGACAGAGAACAAATAACCAATATGATCTAAATGTAAAAACCAAAATTAGCTAAGGACAGAGCTTTGCATGAGGGAGATACTCCTTAGTTTTCAACAAAATTTACAAAATTTAGATATTGTAAGGTTCCAAATTGTAAGGCATCAAATAAAAGGAAAATGACAAAATTGTCTTTTGATGCTCATTTAAAGAGTATCCCTTTTAAGTATTAATGTCAAAATTTTCATATTTGGCAAGAATTTGAGTTTTTGATATAATATTTTTAAAATGAAAATAACTTTTACATCTTTATCGATATCTGAATTCTGTTTGTTTTATGTGAAAGAACCATTTAAGGTAGATCGGTAGTCTTCCGCCATTTTGAATTCGTTATTTATGTTGTTGTGGTATTATCTGCTTTTTAAATATGCAAATATTTTTATTTGTAATAAATCAATCAATATTATATTCCTAATACAATATGCAAAGGACCTACATGGAGTTGAATTTACATGTCTTTTTCTAATAAGACGAGGCATGGTAACTTGATAATTAAATAAGTTGGAACAAGATATTTGAAAAAGGGAGATAATCTGATAAAAATATTTTACATAGATATCACTATGAAAATTCACATTTTATAAATTTTATGGAAAACAAAGTCGGTGACCCCCATTTTTCTTATATTTTTTTAAAGTATGTTCAAAGGGCTAACACATGAATGAAGTAGAAAAAAATCTATGGAATAGTTTTAAAGAAATCAACAATATACCTGTTTTTCCCTATATATTCATTAGAAATATTTGATTATTTTGATATCAGTTATTTAAAAAAACAAGCACGGTGACCCCCTTTTTTATTTTTTTTATTTCAATGCTAATATAATAAGGAAACTTTCCAGAGAAAATAAAGAAAATCTATGGAAAAAAATTTTGGACTACCCATCTACCTTAAATGCAACAAAACCGTATCTCAGATTTTTGATATAGGGCCTGGTTTGAAAATAAATTGATTTTAAATTTTAACTAAAAAAAATCCCTTTTCAAAATTTAAAATAAGTTTATTTGATCATTTTTCTTGAAACTTTGCAGGATTGTTTGGTATGACGAGAAGAAGCTCCATGCTATTTCATTTTGTCGATGGATTTTTCGTTACAGAGTTATGGGACTTTGATTATTTAAAAAAAGCATGAAATACCTTTCTAAACGTCGTATTCTAGCTAGAGAAAACTTTGTTTATTTTTCCTGAAACTTTGCAAGATTGTTGGATATGATGGAAGAAAGCTCTCTATTGTTTCATTGTCTGGAAGGATTTTTCATTCTAGAGTTATAGGACTTTGGTTTTTTCAAAAAAGCATGGAATTGCAATTTCTGTCTACACATCGATATTCTTTGATTTTAAGAGATCACTACCCCCATACCAATATACAGTTTTGACTGTTTAACATCATATGAAATAATTGATACATATATCAGAAGTCCCTTGTCCTGTTTGTTCAGATGGAGTTTTTAATTTCAAGAATCATTTAACCAGTTTGCTTTAAATTGGGGACGGGCGTATCATGCTGCTTATTTTCATTGCTTTATTTATTTACAAGTAATACTATTTGATTGAAAACAGAGTTTTATAACGTATAAATAACGTAAACTTCTTTTTTTGCGCCTTGGTTATTTTGCGTTTCTATCGATCACATGGGTCAACAATAAGGTCATAGTAACTACTCCATGTATTCCTTACCCTCAGTTCACTTATCATGTGAGTTAATCATAATGAAATTATGAAAGAAATACGTACATGGCAAGAATTATGTAACATTTAAAGGCCATATAATGATAATAATAATATTATCATTATGATATGTTTCGAAATCGAAGCTTCTGTGGTATATAGGAATCACTTTGTATGTCTATATTTCTAGCTGTCTGTTTGCCTGTCCACGCCTTCTCTAAGCACAACTTCTCTCAATCAACTTAAAAAATTTAACGTTACACCTAGGGGGACACGTGAATAAAGGATTATAATCATTGTACGATAAAATGAAAGGGAGATTATTTGACTTTTAGTTTTCATAACTTCCTTCTGCAATTTTAGCACAACTCAATAAACCACATGAAGGATTTTGATGCACCTGTCAAATGCACGCAATTTCCCCCTCTAATGGAGCACTGGAATTAAAGACCAAACCGAATATTCATTTCTACTGTTGATTTTTTCATGAAACTTAGCACAATCATTCTTCAAGGTATTTGGGACAATTTTCAAGATTAAAAAATATAGGTCACCGAATTAGTTTTGTTGCTATAGCGCCATAAAAAGTAGCTAAATTCGGAAGATGAGAAATGAGAAGGTTAACTTCAAACCCTTGCCATTTCGGTAATAATAGTTGAAATTGCAACCGGATTTCTGTATTATACCCCGGGATGTCTATAGCTTTCAATTTTATTAAAGAAAAAACTATTGAATGAAATATTGATGATTACTTTAACGCTAAATTACTCTCCCGCGCAAAATATAAGACATTTTTGTTATTTTTTCTATTAAATTTTGAAAATTCTGCTGTTGATTTTTTCCTCGTAATTACAGAGCATGTAAAGTTGTTTATATTAATTGGAATAAGACAATAGAAACAATAGGTCACCGAACTCATAAGAAAGATATAATGGAAGATACCGACAAAACTTGGCTTTTTCGGCCACACGTCGCTTGATTTTTTTCAATGAAGATGACGTCACAGTAATAGACGTCGAAAGTTGGAGTATCGATAATGAACACCGAAGCAATTATTCTAAAAATCAATTATTTTTTTTACAGCATTGTACTTTATGGACACTTTAATTTTTATTAATAAGCGTGCTTCGTTAATTGTGAATCGTATTCGGCGTTTGAAAACATCAGTGAAATCCAGAAGTCCCAGTATATTTGAAGATCCCCTCGTTAGGGAAACTATGGACAACCTCCATGAAAATTACGTCATTGTCCCTGCAGACAAAGCTTCTAACAACATACTGTTTGTGTGTAAGAACACTATCTTGATTGTCTGGTTAAGGAGATGGGAATTGACAGTTCATCAGGAAACACTACTTATACTCTCACTACACTATCAAGGGAGGAGATTATTGAAAATCACAACTCTGTTTTTGCATCCTTTGGCATCAAAGCGGATGATGATAACAATCAGCTCCCCTACATCTACTGGGTCCCTAAACTTCATAAGAACCCATACAAACAGAGATTTATTGCGGGGTCTTCCAGATGCACCACCAAGCCACTTTCTAAGCTCCTTACTACTTTATTGACCGCAGTCAGAGATGGCCTGAAAAGTTACTGTAATAAAGTCAACTCCACGAGCGGCGTCAATCAGATGTGGATTCTAAAAAATCTAAAGATCTTCTCGAACAGCTATCCTCTAGCAGTCTTACCCATTGCCACAGCATACAAACCTTTGATTTTTCTACTCTTTATACTACCCTGCCACACAATAAATTGAAAACAGTAATTTCGGATTTGATACATCAATGTTTCTGCACTAAAAACGGAGAACGCAGATACACTTATTTAGAAGTAGGGAAAGACAAAACATATTTTGTAAAGAACCACACTGAGTCAAACAAGAAGTACACTGAGAATGACGTAATCAAGATGTTGGAATTTTTAATAGATAATATTTTTGTCGAATTTTCAACAGACAATCGGGATTCCCATGGGAACTAACTGCGCGCCACTTTTAGCTGATCTCTTCCTTTTTTCGTATGAGGCGAAGTTTTTACAAGGGCTTACACAGAAAAAAACAAAAACATTTAGCCCAGTCCTTTAATTTCAGCTTCCGCTACATAGACGATGTACTTTCTCTTAATAATCCAAAATTCAAGGAATATTTACACCAGATCTATCCCAATGAGCTTGAAATTAAAGAGACTACCGATACACCTACTTCAGCTTCGTATTTAGATCTTTTAATTTACATTGACGAAAATGGACGTTTGAAATCTAAGCTTTATGACAAACGTGATGATTTTAACTTCCCAATTGTGAACTTTCCCTTTCTGAGCAGCAATATACCTTCCTCTCCATCCTATGGAGTGTACATTTCACAGTTGATTCGTTACTTTCGGGCATGCAGTTTATACAGTGACTTTTTAGTTAGAGCAAAAACAATGTCCCAAAAGCTGCTTAGTCAGGGATTTGTTCAGCCTTTGTTACTTTTATCCCTTCAGAAATTCTATGGCCGTCACCATGACATCATTGACAGATATGACGTGTCTGTGTCCCAAATGAAAACGGACATTTTCAGCTAGATTTCACGTCTTCACGGATTTGACATAATCGGATGTGACTCAACCCTGGATTGACTCACTGATAGTATGACGGGTGCCGCTAGCGGAAAGGGACATGCTTACCCTTCCGGAGCACCTGATGTCACTCCCGGTTTTCATGGGAGTTCACACTATGTTTGCCTTAGTTCTTAATGTTATCTTTTTATTTCCGTGCATTGTAGCTGTCTCACGTCCTTGTTTTGTCTTTGTTTTTATCTGTTACCGTTTTTGCCATGTCTTTGGACTTCGATTTTTGTAGTCATCGCTTCCCTTGTTCCTTCGGTATTCTACTACCGTTGTTTGAGGATAAAGAGAAGAAAAGTGCAGTACATAATAATTGTTCGTTACAAATATTTTTCTGTGTTGTCCTGGATATTCTTTTTTGTAATCTTCATGGGAATACTCAAGATGCAAGAGCGGTTGAATCAATTGTTTTATTCCACAGGAATTCGTGATTTACCACCTCTTTATCAGGATTCCAGAATTTTCATTGCTTTTTAGGGACTATGGGATACAGCAGTATATTTTCTTGATCACTCGGGAATTCGTAAGTTATTATCTCGGGATTTTCCCTTTTGACTTGTTAAAGTATATGTACATTATTACTATTTATGAAGATGTTGCTCTAATAATATCAGATTAATATATTTCATAGGCTTGATTTTATTATTTTTGTCCTTTGATACAACAATTCAAAAAGTGAAAAGATTTGTTACCCTTCCCGCTAAGTAAAAATATTTTGAACAAAAAAAAAAATTGCTCTCCCAATTTGGGAAAATTGAAAATCCAATGAATCATATTTTAATGTTTGGTGCCTTTGTGTAGAAGGAGGTGGAAAGTTTTTTTTAAATTTTTACCCCCTCCCCCGCTTTTTTCAATTACATCCCTGGTAAAAGTTTACGTTTATAGACCGCGTTCACATTAGAACTAGATTGATCCAAATTAAAGATCGATTCTTTTGAAACCCGTTTATGTTCAAATCTAAAATATCTTAATCGATTGCGATCGATCACAATCGGGTTTTGACGTTCACATTAGAACCGATTGCAATCAAATGCATGCTTTTGCAAAACATTTGAATCGATCGCAATCGATCCCAACTGTTCACACTAAAGCTGTAATAGTCGCTATTTAAATCGATCTTTTTGAGACCAACCCTTTTTATCAGACCAGATTAGATCGATTGCAATCGATCTTTTTATAGTATGAACAGCCAAAACCGATTGGGATCGATACCGATCGATTCAAGTATTGCAAGTGTAAACGGGGTCTAAGATTGTATCAAATAATCATTCATCAATTTTAAATGGGTTTAACGCCACTGTCAGCAATATTTCAGCTATATGGTTACGGTCGGTGAGTAGTGGAGGGTGGGGCAAGCCTGAGTACCCGTAGAGCACCGCCGACCTTGGGTAATTTACATTATAAGTGTTTTGCACCTTGCCGAACTATATGAAAAGTGTTTAACGTACTATTGGTCATTCCTTGAGACTATTCTTTCATATGGTGTAAGAGCCGAAAATTGGGTCCATGAAATTTTTCTCCTTGACCGGGAATCGAAGCAAAGACCCTTCGCTCCGCGACCCAACGCTGGTTTATGCGATAAATGTATTACAATTTTACAAATTATATCAATTATAGTACTCTAGAACGAATATTTGTATATTTGATGGATGGTCTGCGGCTAGCACAATAACACAGGAATATTGCCAATGCTTTTCATATGTCTACAAAAGTATACGATGTTTAAAGTTTGTTATACATGTTTTTTATTTGTTTGTCACAAACATTTAATTTTCTTTTGACAATAAAGAATTTGAATTAAATATTGTTCCACCTTATTTAGATATAAATGATATTTTTGTAATTTGATTACTTTTTTATTTCAAAATTATCCTAACCTTTTATCAACAACGCAATTAGTGAATGTCACTCTGCTGATCTTCCTCGTCGTGCGACGTCATAGACGTCTTACAGAACAATGACAATGCGCTGTGTGGTGCGTATAAACAAAGTTGGTTTGGTCTTTAATTTCCAGCTTTTTGTATGATTCGCCACTCTTTGTTTTTTCCTGCTGTTATTTTATACCAGGTCGTTCAAATAAGTTAAAAAAAAACATTTAAATAAAGATATTTCATTAGAGTCACTATATTCAGCTAATGCAACAAAGGGACTGTGTCTGAATTGTGTGTGTGTTTTTTTTAATTAATCAAATACCACGATAAAGTAGACAAGTCCTATTGTCTAAATTATTTCCAAATGAAATGACATTCAGGACCCATATCCGTAAAACTAATTAAGTTATAGTTTCCTAAGTTTCCTAAGGCAACTCGAACTATTTTACTTACGAGGTATTCATAATATCTAGGCAAAAGAACTTCTAAGCTTAAGGAAAGCCCAACCAAATTACTTAGTGAAAATCACAAAGCATCTTAAATTAAAAAAAACAGGCCAGTTTTCCCGCAACTGTAAGGTACAGGTAGACTGTAAGATGATCTTACACATCTAACTTGTGAATAACATTATGTAAAATTGTTTAAATGATATGATTTTTAAATATAATATATCAAAAAAAACAAAAACAAAAAACAAAAAAAACAAAAAAAAAAAAAAAAAAAAAAAAAAAAAAAAAAAAAACCAATGCATTCGAATAAAAAATATACCATATAGGTTCATTGTTGGAAAATATAAAACTTATTTGACGAGCTTTAGAAACAGGTAGTAATGCGAGGTTTACCGAGCATTTCTCGTCTGTTTCGCAGCGAATACAAATACATTTTATATTTCCGACAATGTACGTATATTGTTTTAAATCCTGCAATCATTAAAACATATTTAAAAATGCGTTTTCCTAGTGAAAAAAAAATATTCGAAGGGTCGTATTCGTCTATAAAAAACGGCCATTGCAGGATAAACGTTTTTAAGCTCATCTAAGCTTTTACCATTACTTAGCGTCCAGTGTCCATCGTCATTTTAGAGTCCGCCAGTCGTATACTTTTCTTCTCTTTTGAAACTTTGCCAACTGAAGCCGTACTTGGTGACAATTGTCTAAGTGTTAACAGAGCAGGACATGCTTACCCTTCCGGAGCACCTGATGTCTCTCTCAGTTTCACTGGAGTTCACACTGTGAGTGCTTTGTTTTGAATGTTGTGATTCCTGTTTCTGTGCTTTGCGTCTGTCTAGCGTCGTTGTTTTGTGTCTGCCGTCAATGTTTTCTGTGTTCTCGTTTTTGCCATGCCTTTGGAATTCGATTTTTGTAAATTTCACTTCTTTGTTCCTTAGGTATTCTACTGCCGTTGTTGTTTGACTCCCTGGAAAAATGTGTCATTCGAAGATGACCAACAGCAGTTCAACAATTCAAGTTTTGTCCTGTATATAAGGTATCATATAGAAAAACTGTGAGCAAAGCTCACAAAATATAAACCCCCCCCCCAAAAAAAAAATCAAATCAAAATTTTAAATAGATGTTGCACTATGGGAATGTATACTGTGAAAGTTTCATTAAATTCCACCAAGTGGTATAGGAGGTGTTGTCGCCACAAGGTTTGTGTCCTAGGGCGGACTGAATAACGAACGGACGAACACCATTATCACTATATACCGCCTGCTAAAGTGGGGGGGTATAAAAAATATATGGAATATAGGACATTTTGTTTTTGATAAGGACTTTATCACGGCCAGTATTAAGTGAGCCCGTCAGGCCGAGCTTGATACATTATGCCGTGATAAAGTCCGTATCAAAAACAATATGTCATATATTTCTTTTATCGGTAATTCACGAACTGAAAAATAAAGCTGTATATTAAGTGGAAAAAAGCATAAATTTATATTTTAGCACAGTTAATCTATTGTTAATTGCAATATTTTTTATGGATTCTTCATTCAACGTATTACGCGTATGAACACGATGTCGTATGAGATTTTAAAGTCTATGAAAACTGCAAGTTCCGTTTCCGGTTTTTGTCATATACTTGCAGATTTCATACGGGGGTTTATGAGATTTTAAAGTCACTATGAGATTTTAAGGTATGAGTCCTACGACTGAAATATTAAAAAAAAATGATTTCGATATAAAATTTAACGTTAGTATATCGTTATAGGGATCAAATGTTTATATTTCAGCTGTTAAAAATATTAATGATTAAAGCTGGCGAGACAAATAGTAATCAGAAGTTAACGGGGTTAGTGAGTATCAATTAAGTTTGGAAGTAAATTTTTAATATGTAGACATAACTTTATTGAAAAAAAATTGCGAAATGTATGCTATTTTAAGCAACCAGTAGGCAGAAACACATAAACAGTGCAACATGTAAACATTTTTATTTGGGGGGGGTCCAGGGCCCGGGTTCAGGGGCTGTCCCTTTGTAGAAAAAAATGAGTAAATCAGTAAAACTCAACAAATTGTTTGTAGGTTTAATGTGCGGGTATAATTATGATTATTTCTATAATTAAAATAATATGTTTTATTTCCACTGAATATATTTCCTTGAAATCCTGTATCTTCTATGTTTGTAACTGTTTTTAGGAATTAATAAGGAACTTATTACCAACCACCAAACAGAGAATTTAGATGGCCATGAAAATCTTCAAACATAGGGTCAGAATGATATTTTATGACCCAACATGACCACATATTACGAAAGCCGGATAGTGTCAATAGATTTTTTTTTATTTTCTCAGTAAAAAAAAATCTCGCAAAAACAAAATTATCTCGTTATTTCGAATTGAAAAATATTTTTCTCAGAAAAACAAAACTTATTGCGTTATAACGCGATAATTATCTCGTTATTTCGAATTAAAAATATTTTTCTCGGAAAAACAAAACTTATTGCGTTATAACGCGATAATTATCTCGTTT
>MJUU01067335.1:142799-179240 GCA_002080025.1 Modiolus philippinarum | reverse complement strand
AAACGAGATAATTATCGCGTTATAACGCAATAAGTTTTGTTTTTCTGAGAAAAATATTTTTTAATTCGAAATAACGAGATAATTTTGTTTTTGCGAGATTTTTTTTTACTGAGAAAATAAAAAAAAAATCTATTGACACTATCCGGCTTTCGTAACATATAGTCATAAATGATCATAATTATTAATTGCGACTAGTTTCAGAGCTATGATATCTGCAAGCTTAAGCATAAGGTCAGAATGATATTTTATGACTAAACCTGACCGCATATAGCCATAACTGATCTTTATTTTTAATCGCGACTATTTTCACAGCCATGAAATCTGTAAGCATAAGGTCAGAATGACATTTTATGACCCAACCTTGCCATAGATAGCCATAAATGATCTTTATTATTAATCGCGACTATTTTCACAGTCATGAAATCTGCAAGCATAAGGTCAGAATAATATTTTATGACCCAACCTGACCAAATATAGTCATAAATGATCTTTGTTTTTAATCGCCACTATTTTCACAGCCATGAAATCTGCAAGCATAAGGTCAGAATAACATTTAATGACCGAACCTGACCAAAGATAGCCGGTCAGAATGACATTTCATGACCGAACCTGACCAAAGATTGCCATAAATGATCTTTATTATTAATTGCGACTAGTTTCACAGCTATGATATCTGCAAGCATAAGAGCAGAATGATATTATATGACCAAACCTGACCACATATAGCCATAAGTGATCTTTATTTTTAATCGCAACTTTTTTCACAGCCATGAAATCTGCAAGCATAAGGTAAGAATGACATTTTATGACCCAACCATGCATAGATAGCCATAAATGATCTTAATTATTAATCGCCACTATTTTTACAGCCATGAAATCTGCAACCATAAGGTCAGAATGACATTTTATGACCAAACCTGACCATAGATAGCCGTAAATAATCATAATTATTAATCACGACTACTTTCACGGCCATGACATCTGCAAGCATAAGGTCAATAGATGGTCAGAATTGTTCATCAAAATATTACCATAGCTATGAATTTTCAAGCCATAAGTAAACCAACCCCTAAAACCACTTGAGGGTTATTATTTTTCACTGCAATTTTTAACACAGCAAAGAAGTTTGAGCCATATTTAACATATTTTCTGCTGCAATGATTTATGAGTTATAACCAAATTATTAGGGCCATTATTTTCTGCATGTTTTCGGTGTCCAAACTTAAGCTCCTTTATTGGAGGGAACTTTGATATATTACATTATACAATCATTTTCTTCTTTTTAGTTTTTTCGCTTAGAAATTTAAAAATTTAAATCCTACAATCCATTTTGTCTCAAAATTAATAATCATAATAATGAACCTGGGACTAATCATATAACTTTTGTCCCAGGCTGATGAAGTCACGAGTGACAACCTGTACTTTCCAGTACAGTTTCGATAGATCACAATCAGTTACTAAATAATTTAATCTAAAAGAAAATGAAGACCAACAGTGCTTATTGTGATTAAGAAAATGTAATGTTTAGCAAAATAATGCGAGATGTCACACCGTGGTTGGAATAATGGGAAATTTCCCACACATTTCACAATTCCGGAGCTTGCAATTCTCATACCGGAAGTTAATATGGCAAAAACCGGAACCGGAACTTGCAGTTTTCATGGACTTTAAAATCTCACGGCACGTCTTAATACCACAAACCACGATAATACCACAAACTAGATCCATTATACCACAAACCACCACAAACTACACATAATCAAATGTTAAACTGCACAAACCACCTAGATTCATTATGAAAACGATTAAAATGTGTTAAATATCGAAAAACAAAATTAAAAAATCATTTAATTCGATATTTATAAACAAAACACGATTTCGTCTTAATACCACAAACCACGATAATACCACAAAACTAGATTTATTTTACCCAAAACCTCCACAAACTACACTTAATCAAATTTCAAAATGCCCAAACTATCACAATTCCTTATAAAAACAATTAAAGTAAATTGAATATCAAAAAAGAAAATTGAAAATTAATGAAATGTAATTGTTATAGCCAAAAACGATTTTGTCTTAATACCACAAACCACTTTAATACAACAAACTAGATTTTTATTTCACCACCAAACGAATAATTGTACAAACCACCAAGAATCCGTTTAAACTGATCAAAATTTGTTAAATATGAAAAAAAAACAATTTAAATCTTATTTGTCAAAAAACTGTTTTGTCTTAATACCATAAACCAGGATACTACTACAAACTATCTATTTGTAACCACAAACCACACTTTATGAAAATAATAACTGCGTAACCCTCAATAATTCAAAATGAAAATAATAGAATTTTGCTAAATGTTGAAAAATAAAAAGGGATTTAGTTTTTTTTCTTCATTATTTTCATGCTAAAATCGCAATTTTGTCTTCAACAAACCAGGACGAAGTCACAAATTAGATAAAAAATCAGCACAAACCTCACTTAAAGTGCTTAATCTGCATGAGAGAAGATATACTGTCCTTTAAACGTCAATAATAATGATAATTATTCGTGCAACAGCCAAAAGACTTTATAATGTATTCCCACTCGACATGCTAAGGAAAGATTTTTAGAATGACTAGATGGACAATGCACATAATCATTGATACTAAATAAAAATTTTTGATAAATAATTTTTATCATAACAAATAAAATACAAAAATACCAAAGTTGCATCGTAAACCAGCAGCATTAAATTTATAATAAATAATTTTATAGTTTAAAAATCACCGTTTTAACTAGAATACTGACAAAGTCAGAAAGGGCCCGCCCCCTTGTGTGTCCCAAAAACATGACTGCGGAATTTCATGGAAATAAGATTTTCCTCAAAATCAAAATGGAGCTTCCTTTGATCAGGACCAACCTTGTGTATATCATATAAATCCCTGATGGGAATTTTTATTTATTGTACGACGTACAGCTAATTCTCAAAATATGCACTATTTCATTTTCAGATTTTTCACAAAAACAAAAGGGCACTTCCTTTGGTTAAGTTCAACCTTGAGTATCAAAATCATTAAAATCCCTGAAGGCAATCTTGAGTTATCGTATGACAAAGAGCTAATTCTCAAAATATGCACTTTTTCATATAAAAATGAAGTTTTTTCCCAAAAATCATTTTCATATTTTCCACAAAAACGAAAAGGAGCTTCCTTTGGTAAAGTTCAATCTTGAGTATCAAAATCATTAAAATCCCTGAAGGTCATCTTGAGTTATCGTACGGCATAGAGCTAATTCTCAAAATATGCATATAAAAATGAAGTTTTTTCCCAAAACTCATTTTCATATTTTCCACAAAAACGAAAGGGAGCTTCCTTTGGTAAAGTTCAACCTTAAGTATCAAAATCATTAAAATCCCTGAAGGCAATCTTGATTTATTGTACGACATAGAGCCAATTCTCAAAATATGCACTTTTCATATTAAAATAAAGTTTTTTTCCCAAAAATCATTTTCCGATTTTCTTCAAAAACAAAAAGGAGCTTCCTTCAGTCAAGCGCAACTTTGAGTGAAAAAATCATAAAAATCCGTAAAGGCATTCTTGAGTTATCGTACGACATAGAAAACGCTGACGGACGGACAGACGGACGGACGGACAGGCTGATTACTATAGGGCGCCGCCATTTCATGGCGGGGCCCTAATAATCACAAAGTGACATGACGTTTTAATTATCGATCAACTACTAGTAATCTCTATCACGCGGCTGTGATAATCAAATATTACATCATAAGTAATTTTGAACATACATATAAATTTAATTTTATGATATATGACGTTATTTTATCCTTTATGATATAGTTCTTCAATGATTTCAATGTATTGAAGAAACACAATTTGTCCAAATAGCAAGCAAGTTGTAGAACTGAAATTTGATACAATTTCGGTATTTTGTAATTTCAAAGCGGACTTCTGATATTTTTACATTGAAGAAGATTGAAATATCTTTAAAGATAAACAAATAAATAAAAATACAAAAAGAAGAAAGAATTTAGATTGAACACAAAGCAATGTTCAAATCTGAACATAAAAGGCTGCATATCAACGGGCGGAATATTGAGAATTACAGATTTTCAATGGGGCGAAAATGTGTTGTTTGAGCAAATATTTGGTTCTGTACAGAATGTTAGGATCTCACGACGATTGAGCGGATGCAGCTTTTTACCAACCAGTATTGTTGTCTTACTCGTTCAAATCAGGTGCACAAATAAAGTACGGCGCATTTTAAAAATCCAGACAATGAACATACTCAGTTGCACCAGTGTCCAAATTGTAACGTGAAAAACAAAGTTCTTTTTTACACATTCCACGAAGTTACATGATATTTCAATCAGTTTGCAGACAGGTAAATCCGCATGCGATACATATTTTCCCGCCCCATCGAGCATCGCCCGCATAAAAAGAGTAAACAAAAGACATGTTTAGAACACTTCAAAATACATAAGAATCTCGGTGTTTAAGTCTGTGTTTAGAATCTAAACACCATTTTAGAGTATGGCGTAATGAAGCAGTTCAACCGTTTTTTTGAAAGGATGGACGTATTAAGTGGGACATTTTCAATGCGAGTAAAAACTAAATAGAAAAATAAAAAATTCTAAATGCAAAGCATGTGTCTCTAGTAATATATATTTGTTTATTTATGTATATTACAATCTTCACTTGAAGTGTTAATAGGACCTTTAGTCTTCGTCGAACTTTTTGTTCAAAACAGAAAACAAACTATAACCTGCCCAAATTTTCTCGGCCAAAGTGGTCTGTCGACACTATCAAAGTTTTCTTGTTGTGTGGTCATAAAAAAGATCATCATTTTTTTTTGGTAATTATAATAAAATGCAATTAGAGAATGTAACTTTTGGTTGCAATACCAAGTTTCGCAATCATGTAAGATGTCGACATTGCCCGAAGTTGCTCTCTTAGTAATAAAAAAAAAAATAAATAAAAAAAATAATAATAAAAAAAAAATGTACGAATAAATAATAAAAAAAAATGTACGATTATCTATAAATAAAGAAGTTCTTCCGTGCTCTTTCTAGATATATGTCAGATAATGCTGAAACACCTAGACCATTTAGTGGAAAGTAAAGGCCAACACTTACTGGGCATGGTGTTGAATAAAAAAACAAATATAGCCGAACAATATCTCTTAAATCTACAATGTCTTGGGGTAATAACACAGGCTCTAAAACTATTAGAGAGCCCGGTGCCGATGTATGTATGCATGAAGCCAGGAGCCCGATGAGTGGAGTCCGGAGCCAAGTGAGTGGAGTCCTGAGCCCAGTGAGTAGAAACCGGAGCCTTATTATTTAAGTCTGGAGCCCTAGTGTTGGAACCCGGAGCCCTTATATTGGAGCCTTAAGCCCCGCTTTCAAAAAAGTTTGGAGCCCGGAGCTCAGAGCCCGTGTTATAAACAAATGGTGCCAAATACTGTAAAGGAACTCCTTCGAACCAGTTTTGTTAAAATGAATTCTGTCCTCCTCAAAATAGTGGCTTTTAATAAATGTGCCCTGTTTGCTTATTGAACCTTTTAATGTAACAGCATTTTGTTTATTTTCTTCTTTTTGCGGTCAAATACACTTTGCTTCATATTCTATGGAGACGGTCGTGAGAAAACAAATCAATAATAACTTTATGCACTGAATGCTTGGCCCTTATTGTATATGCCAAATTTTCTAAATCATTTGCAAAACTTCTTGCAGATCTTTTATTGGATATATCATTTGATCCTATTACTGAAGAGATAGATGGCCGTTTCGTCTCAACCTCGCGTCCACTAATGTCAAATTTTCAACGCTAAACCGTAGTACATAGTTTCGGTTTTCCTCTTTCATCCATTCATCTAGTCTTCTAATAAAACTGTGCCCAAGTACTACTGCTTTGCGCTTTGACATTTTGAAAATCAGAATAAGACCTATTGAGTGTCCCTACTATTTATAAAGTTAAACTTGCATGTCAAAAATAATTTGTAGTGAATAATTGTTGTTCATTTGACTTCCTGTATATTGCATTTTGACACAAATTTAATTTACTGCCATACAAGTGAAATGCACATGTCAACAAATTTTCTCTACGTGTATTGCAGATTATGCAGAAACTGAGAAGATTTTTTAATCAACAACCATTTTATTTTATATTTATATACATTTTTGTATTGTCTTTCTTTAAATGAACGTGGATTAATGCTGATAAAAAACGGAAATATAATAGTGTGAAATATGACATGTACATAATTTTATATTATATACCTGATAATAATTAGGGAAACAATAAAAAGACAGACGGGTGGTCAAGATACGTGGGCTCAAATTAGTTGAGATACTCAAGTTTAATAATAACATATTATTTACATTTTTGTTTTGTTTTTTTTTGTTCGTTTGTTTGTTTGTTTGTTTGGTTTTTTTTCACACATCTTGTCGCCTTATTCCTTTTTTGACACATCATCTAAATACATAATATGTCATTATTAAAATTGAATTGAAAGGCCAACAATATATAGACAGGTAATTTCTGCAAAAGAAATGGGCAAGATTTGTTTTCAATGACACATCATTCTTTGAATCAATAATAGGTTGTATATTTAACTACACGGGGTTTCTGGTATTGACCTGGTGTGTAGTTTTAAGACAAATTTTTGGGGGTAATAAAACGAGAGAAGTTCATTTTCCCCCTTTTCGACGTCTATCTTCATTTTATTTTTTTTTATTGTTATTCTATATGGCTGTCTATATTTTATGCTCCCTTATATGCATATATTCTTTTGATTGAGTGTGATTACTGCAGTAAAATCGATGTCGTTCGTGTTGCGGTTCAGGATAAAAATAAAACAAATATATTTTTCTTCAAGAGTTTTCGATATTTTGCACAGTCTAGTTTGTGGTATTATCCTGGTTTGTGGTATTATCCTGGTTTGTGGTATTATCCTGGTTTGTGGTTTTAAATCAAAACAGTTTTTGGCATATAAAATGAAATACTTTTTAATTCCACTCATCTTTTCTTATATTTAACAAATTTTGATTGTTTTGAACTGGATTCTTAGTGGTTTGTACAATTATTCGTTTAAAGAAGTGTAGTTTGTGGTGAAATAAATCTAGTTTGTGGTATTATCCTGGTTTGTGGTTTTAAATCAAAACAGTTTTTGGCATATATAATGAAATACTTTTTAATTCCATTAATCTTTTCTTATATTTAACAAATTTTGATTGTTTTGAACTGGATTCTTAGTGGTTTGTACAATTATTCTTTGAATAGGTTGTATATTTATCTACTTGGGGTTTCTGGTATTGTCCTGGTGTGCAGTTTTAAGACAAACTTTTTTGAGAGTAATAAAACGAGAGAAGTTCATATTTCCCGTTTTCGACGTTTATCTTAATTTCATCTTTTATTTATTGTTATTCTATATGGTTGTCTATATTTTCTGCTCCCTTATATGCATATATTCTTTTGATTGAGTGTGATTACTGGTAAAATCTATGTGGTTCGTGATGTTATCTTAGTTTGCGGTTCAGGATAAAAATAAAATAAATACATTTTTCTACAAGATTTTTCGATATTTTGCATATTTGTATGTTATTTATTAAGGTTGAAGAAGTTTATGCAATTATCCATGTTGTTAGTGGTGGTTTGTGCTAAAAACAGTCTAGTTTGTGGTATTATCCTGGTTTGTGGTATTATCCTGGTTTGTGGTATTATCCTGGTTTGTGGTATTATCCTGGTTTGTGGTTTTAAATCAAAACAGTTTTTGGCATATAAAAATGAAATACTTTTTAATTCCACTCATCTTTTCTTATATTTAACAAATATTTATTGTTTTTAAATGGATTCTTAGTGGTTTGTACAGTTATTCGTTTAAATAAGTGTAGTTTGTGATGAAATAAATCTAGTTTGTGGTATTAAAGTGGTTTGTGGTATTAAGACAAAATCGTTTTTGGCTATAACAATTACATTTCATTAATTTTCAATTTTCTTTTTTAATATTCAACTTAGTTTAATTGTTTTTATAAAGAATTGTGATAGTTTGTGCATTTTGAAATTTGATTAAGTGTAGTTTGTGGAGGTTTGGGGTAAAATAAATCTAGTTTGTGGTATTATCATGGTTTGTGGTATTAAGACGAAATCGTTTTTTGTTTATAAATCAAATTAAATGATTTTTCAATTTTGTTTTTCGGTATTTAACACATTTTAATCGTTCTCATAATGAATCTAGGTGTTTTGTGCAGTTTAACATTTGATTATGTGTGATTTGTGGTGGTTTGTGGTATAATCGATCTAGTTTGTGGTATTATCGTGGTTTGTGGTATTAAGACGCGCCCAAATCTCATACGACAACGACAAATAGTACAAAATATGACGTCAGCATAGCAACCCCCACGTGAAGCCTTCACGGTGACCTAATAATTTCGTGATAATGTCCGCTGAGATTATCAGTCTCTAGCTGTGGATCAAAAGAAATTCATACAAAGTAGTGATAAAGTGATTTTTATTTCAATTCGTGTTGCTGTGAATTGCCGTGATTTTTGATTTATGATTTTAGAATTCCTCCTTTCCTCGTTCTTGCTTCGGTATTCGTTTGCCGATGTATTATAATGCAATATGAAAGCAACTATCTTCACAATGAAAAGTTTTGTATTGTCAAATACTTTGTTTTCTTTAGTTGAGGGAACAATTGTACCAATTAGATATTTTCATAAACTAATTAAAATCCTAGTGAATTCTTAGTTTAAGGAAAATTTATGAAGCTTTATCAATACTTGCGTCTGTCCCAAGTCAGGAATATGTTGGTCATTGGCTTGTCCTTGTCTTCTTATAAAATTTTAGTCTCTTGATATTTGGGTTATTGGGTGTGGTTTGTTTCCATTGATTTATTCACTTTTTACCTTTTGGGGCAATTTAGGGCTTGCTATAAGGTGTGAGGTTCCTCACTGTGTTGAAGACCGTACGGTGACCCCTAGATGCCTTATTTTGGGTCGTTTTAACCTGGATATGGGATGTTGTCTCCTTGACATTTACCCCATTTCCTTTCTTTTTCACATTCAAGTCTACCGTGATCTGTGATCTAAAAACGGTGAAAATTTTGATTAAACTTTTAATTCATAATGTACCTCTTTAAGTAATTAAGTTTAAAAATGAATGGAATTTGGATATGTTGATGCGAAGTTAATCCTTTTTTCGTCATTTTTATTTGCAAGTAAGGTGAATTGATATGTTGTCTGGTTCCTAACAGTGTTTGCATGGTTTGAAATCATAAACATTGGTATGCAAACAGTCGAAATATGCTCATAACTTCATTAAGTTGATAATCTATCTGTGATCAGGTCGGATTCTCCTGCATCATACCATATTTATATTGGTACATAAGTGTTTTTCTGGTCTTCCAAACTTTTCGATTTTATCTGCACTGAAGAGATTTGAGTTGTCGAAATGCGCATATACAGAATCAAAATTAACAGTAACTTCGGTATTTAGTTATTTGTTACCACTGGGTCGATGCCTCTGCTGGTGGACTGTTAGTCCCCGAGGGTATTCACCAGCCCAGTAGTCAGTGCTTCGGTGCTGACCCGAAAGCCGATTGCATTTGAAACCTTACAATATCTAATTTTAGTAAATTTTGTTGAAACTAAGGAGTATCTCCCTCATGCAAAGCTCTGTCCTTAGCTGATTTTGGCTTTCTATTTAGATCATATTTGGTAATTTGTTCTCTATCAGTTTTTTAACAACTTTTGACTTTCTGGTCTTCCAAACTTTTCGATTTTAACTGCACTGAAGAGACATGAGTTGTCGAAATGCGCATATGCAGAATCAAAATTAACAGTAACTTCGGTATTTAGTTATTTGAATAGGTTTTGGAATCCAAGATAAGAATTTAGAAGTTTGACTTCGTTTCCAAATTTGGTAAATTTCCTGAAAATGTCAAGGGCAATAATTTTTGAAATTCTAACATACAATCATATAATTAAGCAACTTTTAAATGTCATCAGCTTGTATGAAGACTTGGACTACAAAAATATGATTCTTGTATTTGGTAATTTCTTGAAACTCTCAAAGACCCATTACTTTTTGGAATTTTACCTAGCAACCATATCTTTTTGGTGCCTTGTTTTTTTTTCATTTTCAATAGTCAGATTGCAAAAAACTTTGATTATAATTTTGGTAAATTTCCTGAAAATCTTAAAAGACCTGCTATTGTTCTGGTGAATTTCCAGAAATCCTCAAAGACCAGTTTTTTTGGAAGAACATACCTTTTTCAATTCTTTACAGTTATAATTAATGTTTTCAATAGTACATGATTAAACTTTTAATTTTTAAGTAATTAAAGTTTAAAAATGAATGGAATTTGGATATGTTGATGCGAAGTTAATCCCTTTTTCGTCCTTTTTATTTGCAAGTAAGGTGAATTGATATGTTGTCTGGTTCCTAACAGTGTTTGCATGGTTTGAAATCATAAACATTGGTATGCAAACAGTCGAAATATGCTCATAACTTCATTAAGTTGATAATCTATCTGTGATCAGGTCGGATTCTCCTGCATCATACCATATTTATATTGGTACATAAGTGTTAATATTTGCAGTAACTTCGGTATTTTATTTTTTATCTGATCGGGTAATTAAAGCAAAAGTCATTTTTATCCGTTGGAGGATGGGACTTAGTAATGTTAGGGTGTCGAAAATTTTAAAAGTCATTCCTATGAGGGGTTGAAAATTGAGAAAACTACACAATAGGTAGATTACAGGGAACAGCCACAATGGCCGAAAATTACAAAAACATTCCACAATCTTCCAGATTTCGGCACAATGCAAAAAATAAAATGAAAAAAAGACAAACATAGACAACGATAGGAATTCGGCATAGACGGAGTGATCTGTATTTTATGCTATATTTGGGTTATTTGGCCTAAAATAAATGTGTCAGGTATGTTATATCTGAAGTTTAATGTTGAATGTGGTATTACGGACTTGTAAAATGTTTTGTATACGTAATATTTGTCTTTTAATGTTATATTTGGGTAATATTGACTAGTATAAATGTACTGGACATGTAATCTCTGCATTTTGACTATCCACACGCTTAGCAAAAGCAGGGGGGTATGTAATGCAGTCCATCCGTAGTCCACGATAGCTCTGGAACTATAAAAAATACAAATTTGAAACTTGGTACCATACTAGAGTATGATCTGCAATAGCGCGCTAGGAATTCGGAGTTTCTGTTAAACTCCCTAGGGGCAAATAATTATGGACGGATACGAATTTTTGCGATATCCAATAATCGAAGAAGTCTCCAATAGAAAAGATTTAAGGATAAGAGTGAATGTACATGAGACAAAAACGCACACGATACACAGAAAACTCTAGTTTATCAAGGACAGGGCTTTTATTCCTGTCTACATCTTTATGTCGCCTGAGGGTACTTGGGCTATGAAGTAAAAACCCAGGAATCAACTGGCATATTATGTAGCATTTTCACAGAGGGTGTCGGAATTTACGTATGCCCTCTCATGGCATGGCCTCTAGGGGGTCCAAAAAGCAAAAAAAAACGATTTAGCTAGAACTCCTCTTACAACTTTAGTTGCAGAAACCTTGTTTTAAGGTTATAAGTAACACTATAAAAGTATTCTGTGCCAAGAATTCGAAATTTTGAAATCTGCCCTCGGGGCGGAATAATTAGCGATATTGTATTTCTAGTTATCCAGTAATATGCAAAATACTCTGAAGTATAAATGTTTGGAAGCTGAAACTTTCTATACGAGTTCCATTATGTTTATCTAATTTGCTGATGTTAGCGGATATTCATGACTCCTGGGGACCAAAAAAACAAAAACAATAAGTATTCAGCATTATGACTGGAACTTTATGTATAATTTTCATTTTGTGGTTTACATTTTCATGGGGAATAACTTGAATATGCAGAATCAAAATTAACAGTAACTTCGGTATTTAGTTATTTGTTACCACTGGGTCGATGCCTCTGCTGGTGGACTGTTAGTCCCCGAGGGTATTCACCAGCCCAGTAGTCAGTGCTTCGGTGCTGACCCGTAAGTCGATTGCATTTGAAACCTTACAATATCTAATTTTAGTAAATTTTGTTGAAACTAAGGAGTATCTCCCTCATGCAAAGCTCTGTCCTTAGCTGATTTTGGCTTTCTATTTAGATCATATTTGGTAATTTTTTCTCTATCAGTTTTTAAACAACTTTTGACTTTATGGTCTTCCAAACTTTTCGATTTTATTTGCACTGAAGAGACATGAGTTGTCGAAATGCGCATATGCAGAATCAAAGTTAACAGTTACTTTGGTATTTAGTAATTTGTTACCACTGGGTCGATGCCTCTGCTGGTGGACTGTTAGTCCCCGAGGGTATTCACCAGCACAGTAGTCAGTGCTTCGATGCTGACCCGAAAGTCGATTGCATTTGAAACCTTACAATATCTAATTTTAGTAAATTTTGTTGAAACTAAGGAGTATCTCCCTCATGCAAAGCTCTGTCCTTAGCTGATTTTGGCTTTCTATTTAGATCATATTTGGTAATTTGGTCTCTATCAAATTTTAAACAACTTTTGACTTTATGGTTTTCCAAACTTTTCGATTTTATCTGCACTGAAGAGACATGAGTTATCGAAATGCGCATATGCAGAATCAAAATTAACAGTTACTTCGGTATTTAGTAATTTGTTACCACTGGGTCGATGCCTCTGCTGGTGGACTGTTAGTCCCCGAGGGTATTCACCAGCCCAGTAGTCAGTGCTTCGGTGCTGACCCGATAGCCGATTGCATTTGAAACCTTACAATATCTAATTTTAGTAAATTTTGTTGAAACTAAGGAGTATCTCCCTCATGCAAAGCTCCGTCCTTAGCTGATTTTGGCTTTCTATTTAGATCATATTTGGTAATTTGTTCTCTATCAGTTTTTTAACAACTTTTGACTTTCTGGTCTTCCAAACTTTTCGATTTTAACTGCACTGAAGAGACATGAGTTGTCGAAATGCGCATATGCAGAATCAAAATTAACAGTAACTTCGGTATTTAGTTATTTGAATAGGTTTTGGAATCCAAGATAAGAATTTAGAAGTTTGACTTCGTTTCCAAATTTGATAAATTTCCTGAAAATCCAAGGGCAATAATTTTTGAAATTCTAACATACAATCATATAATTAAGCAACTTTTAAATGTCATCAGCTTGTATGAAGACTTGGACTACAAAAATATGATTCTTATATTTGGTAATTTCTTGAAACTCTCAAAGACCCATTACTTTTTGGAATTTTACCTAGCAACCATATCTTTTTGGTGCCTTGTTTTTTTTTCATTTTCAATAGTCAGATTGCAAAAAACTTTGATTATAATTTTGGTAAATTTCCTGAAAATCTTAAAAGACCTGCTATTGTTCTGGTGAATTTCCAGAAATCCTCAAAGAACAGTATTTTTGGAGGAACGTACCTTTTTCAATTCTTTACAGTTATAATTAATGTTTTCAATAGTACATGTAAGACTGTAAAAATGTTTGATTCTGGTTTTGGTAAATTTCATAAAACTCTCAAAGACCTTTTATTTTGGGGAATTCTATCTAGAAACCATATCTTTTCCAATTCCTTACAATAATTGGAATTGATTTCAAAAGAAAGACTGCAAAAAGCTTTAATTTTAAATGAAATTTATATTGATGATTCCTATATATACATTTTCAAAACCAAACTTAAGTATGGGTCCAAAAAAGGTGAGCGGGGGATTGCAATCTATGATTGACCTTTTTTATGTTATATTTGGATTTAGATGGACTAGAAGAAATATGGTGGGTATTTGAAATCTTTATTTTGATTTTATATAATCGAAACTTATGCTACTTAATTAATATTCCAACGGACTTTTGGCTAAAATTTCAAAGAAATGCATTTTATATCATTTTTTTTCAATAAACTGTCTTTTGAAAATCAATAAAAAATGAGAAGGTTCTTGGATTTTTCTTTTTGTCAAAATTTTTAAGTTTTGCTATTGACTTTACGACAGAATACCCTTTAAATCACATTTGAAATAACTAAATACCGAAGTTACTGAAATTAAATTATTGACAAAATCAATAAACAGTAACCGAATTTCATATATTTCGAAAAATTGAAGTGCAGTGTCGTAAATTTTTATTATAACTTTAACAGCTTTTTCTTCCGGCCATCGTATTATTGTAGACTTAAATATAAACTATCTATCTTAAACATCTATTTCAAAGCTTTTAAATTCCGTCTGGAATAATACCGTATCTTAATATATTGAATGAAACGATGAGGCTTGTTACTTTTATGAAATAATGTAATCAGATAATACTCATTTATTAGCCAGAAAAACAGGAACTTAATCATGGGCGGTCCACGGGAAAGTGGACAGGGGGCCTTGACTTGTGACGATGGATGTTCTCCAAACTGCCAAAATTTTGAACATCACAGACGTGTCAAGTGTCATCCGTTAACTGTTAAACAATACCTATAGAACATTTCAACAAAAAATATTGTGAATTTAAGCAAACTTATTTTTTGAGGCCAAATAAGGCCCTTACCGCACCTACTCTTAGCAAATTTCACGTGAGGAAATTTTCAAAATTTTGAAAGGTCTGACATCATGGAAAAGAAATGAAATGTGCTAAATGTAAAGTAGACAGCATCCCATCTCCAAGTTAAAAAGACAGAAAAGAAAGTATCTAGGGGTCACTGTACGGTCTTCAACACCGTGAAGAACCATAAAGCAAGTTCTACATGGAAAAAAAAGTAAAAACGTGAATGAATCAATGAAAGCAACCACACCCATTAACCTATATATAAACAATATATCATAAAAAAACTATTATCATTTTCTAAGGTCTTGAAAGCGAATTGATCTCCTAAGACGATTCAGTTTGTTATATAAGTGAATCAGTGGTATTATTCCACAGTTTTTTTTCTTTTTTTTTTAATTGTTCATTTTGGTTTCATTAATTTGGAAATTTAACATAACAGTTATCTAAAATGTGAAGAAATTTTCAAATTATTTAAAATTTTTATTCCTTATCTATTTTTACAATATTTTAATAAAAAAAAAATGAACTAAAATACATATACTTTAATTAAATCTTTTGCTGGATTTACAGAACACAGAAATTAAGCAAGGGAGATAGTTTGATGAAAAATATTTCACATAGATATCACTACAGAAATCAATATCTCGCAGTTTTTCTCTCTTATTTCAACGTTATTTTTTATATATAAACTACATAATGATTTCAGGTATGCATAGTATGAACAAAATCTATAATAGACTTTTTAAGCTATCATTTCCCCCATCATTTCTAAGTAAAATCCTTAAATATTCAATTTCAATTTTGCGCTTAAATGAAAGGTGACCCCAAATTTTATTTGACATTTTGAACAAAATTATGTTTCTACACAAAGAAATGCACAAAATTCTATAATAGGTAAATAATACCCTGCAGACACCTGAATCTTAAATTGATTCTTATAATTATGTGCTTTGCACATCTAAATACAGAGTATCACTGAACAGCGTTTCACTGATTTTCTTGATAAAATACCAAAAGTATAGTACACAACATGCAAGAAATATAACTGACATGCGATTTTACAAAACTGATACCAAATTTCACATGACAAGTACAAAAAACTACATGTAAATTGTTTACATTTTCTTTTACAGGTCATTTTTTTGTATTAAATAAAATTAAATTGCCATTGCAGATTTTTTTATATATATATTTCGTAACTTCGGAGTTTTGTTATATGTTACCGATAAATGAAGGCTAGTTCAGTTGTTACACATATCTACTTTTTTCTTATGTCAATATTAATCGTAAACGGATGAATCAAACTTGTGGACCTAAGGCTGCTACGAACTTTTGATATTAGATAAAGAAAATTTATAAACTAATTGTTTCCTACCTTTCCGGTTTTCACTGATTGAGTTCCTGGTCTAATTATTCACATAAATGTACTAAAACTGATTACTTTGCCCGTTTAACACTGTAACAAATCAGTTGTTAAAACAAAACACAATTGTCTAAATATTTAAACTTAAACGTGCATTTGATTTGATATTCTTTATGGTAGTCACGCATATATATCAAATTTAAAAGTTGTATTTAAAAAAATGTTTCCATTGACGGAGACCCTATTCAGTGCAAAATTAAAGGTCTACCTTTGTAAACGATTATGTGCAGTTACAATATATTATTTACATTTTGTCCTCTATTTTAAGTTGTGCATTTTTTTTCTGTTTCTAAATAAAACTTCTGTCAATTTTATTAACTTAGTGGAGTGGTAACGTTATCTGATCATTCAAACAAAACGAATATTATCGATTTTTATATGTGTACAACCCATGTGCTTTATTCTCAATTTGATCTTATAATGATATTTTACTTTTTAGTATATTTTCCTATCGATTTTTAGCAGTTTTCCGAGTTAAAATCATAATTATGAATCAGTTGTTTCAATATAAATATAAATTTTAATTTCTGAAAATTTCCTATATATCCATGTAATTTGTGAATTCATAACAGCACGGTTTTAATTGTTTGATAATATTGCTACAAGTTATGATCCTTTTTTGAAGAAAATCTGTTAAAAAATATATATTCCAAATATTCTTTTTAGATTTGTTGGATTTTTTTTATTTCAAAACAAGGATTTTAATTTACCCATGATCTCTGTACACAATAACTGAACTGCTGATTTCGTAAGTTATCTCTACAGCAACAAAAGATATATCACGAGGCAAGGAAGATAACTCGGCAGCTAAACAAAAGAATAGAAAGTACCCCCCCCCCCCNCCAAAAAAAAAAAAAAAAAAAAAAAAAGAAAGAAAGAAAAAAACGACGCTAAAACGAATAGACAAGCCGAAACACATCAAGATTTGGCTACTTGTATGTGTGACTCGAGTGGGCATGGCGCAATGTGATTAGTGCCTAGAATGGTTTCATGAAAAAGTGACATTATTGGCTTTTGAATCTGTCCTTCATGTAGAAACAACAGAACACAGATCTTGTTAGTCACCTTGCCAACAAAACTCTGGTGCAAGAACTACAAAATGAGAATGGTAGCATGCGCGAAACCGCAAGAATCGTTGGCGTTGTAAAGCTCAATCAAAATTGTCGGTGCCAAGCTCAATCAAAATTGTCGGTGTAAAGCTCAATCCAAATTGTCGGTGTAAAGCTTAATCAAAATTGCAATGCTCAATCATAAGAGACATTGACACTAAACGCTTCAAACTAGATATTAAATAGAAATGTGTTCGCCGTGGTAGAATAACTGACATTGCATTAGACATGTTAGAGCTATTACAGCTGCAATTTGTGATGCCCAAATTCCTCAGTAAGAAGATGATAATGATTATAAAATGACAATAAAATATCCTAGAACTCTCAGTCAAAATTTAAATTACAATGTAATATGTATTGTTGTGGTCTGTGATATCTCCTTTTTCTGAATGTGTTTTACGATGCAAGTTGATGCAAAGGTTGAGGGATTTTTTTTTCACCGACATAATTATTATTGTTGCCAAACAGAGCCGGTGAAAAGATACATTATGTAAGATTCAACAGTAGATGCGCTGTCGTTTTTGTTGTAGAGCTGTATTTGCACAGAGACAACGTTTGTCCCAACATGTTTTTTTTCTGTTTCGGATGGTAGTAATTTGGTGCTAACGAGAATGTACTTCAGATGTTTAGGATGAAGAAATGGTATGAGAGGAGGTTCTTGGAAAAGGGCTTTAATTTTCATTATGCATGTAAATTAGGCTTATATTTATGGAATATGAGAGAACATAAGGTAACTACGGATGGAAAGTTGTATACGGAGGCGTGGGTGTTTTTTCTTCCTTTTTTCCCTGGTAATCTAGCTATTTGCTTCGGTCACTCAAGGAGACCCTTTGAATAGTTGTTGTTAGACATTTTTCAATGTAATCCCTATTCATAAGATGTGGTGTAAGTTATCTGCTCATATGTCTGAATGTCTCTTCTTCTTAAGAGATACGACACACACAGTTTAAAGGTCCATATGAGATGATATTTACAGTGTCTAGGTATGAACTATTCTTTTACATTCAATACATCTCGATGCCCTTAAGTTTTCATTTTGTCGGTCTGTCCGTCTGTCCGTCTGACCGTCTGTCTGTCCGTAACAAATTTTCCTCAAAAATATCTTGGCTTGAATAGTCAGATTGATTTGAAATTAGATCTTGTTCAACTGGGATGTTTTTCGGGCGACATCTCGCTGTTTACCGGTACTATGATGTTTAATCTATATTCAAAATTCAAAGATTTATTGCCCCGTAAAAATGAAAATGAATTGACAAGAAGGATTGCAATAAGGCCGTTTTTCGGCCCACCTAAAATTTTGACATAATACATTTCCAATGAAACCTACAATATAAAACTTAAACGATTGATTGGTTTCAGTTTCTGTTTACTCTTAAGATTTGTTTTTTTAGACTTTCGAATTTTTTTACCTTGTATACAAACACTCAGAAATCAATTCTTGCAATATGAATATCATACGCTTTATTTCGTTTTGATTAAAGAATATGTGTACAAAATATAAAGGGGCTTTATTGTGAATTATACCAATTATGCAAACACAGCCTTTACACATTTTATCTCTCAGTATTGAGCATGGCTTTATCATGAGCCCTCACTGTACAAAACATTCTGCACACATACCACCTGACCTTAAGAAAAAATTAGACTGATTAGAACTCTATGTTTTTTCTGTCTTTAAAGATTAATAAGTCTTTTCATTTTTTTTCCAACGAGAGAATCAACCCATTGGCTGATCTAAGGGGGGTCCGGGGTTGGAACCCCCATTTTTTGACAATCATGTGTTTTTAATGAATATCCCGATGATTATTTAGAAAAAAAAAAAATTCGCGGCTCGCTCCGCTCGGCGAAATTTCGTTCTGTTTTTAATTGGAACCCCCTTTTTCAAATTTCCTTCATCCGCGCCTGCAACCAAATCAATTAAGGGATCCCTTTTCTAACACAAGTACATCATTATCACGGAAAGAGTTTGGCATTCTGCTGCAATCAATTCAAACATATTCTCATTATATTTTCGTTGTGTGAGCTTTCTCTACCTAAAATGAGGCTTAACAAGAACTACTTAGCACTAACATGAATTGTGAAACTAAGATACATGTATCTGTTATATTTTAACTCAGAAATATGATTATTAGATCCATCTGATACATCATCTCTGTCCCATGGTTAACTACATAGGAACATGAAAGGTGTTCTTGTAACGTATCGAGAAGGGGAGTAGACCGGGCCGATTCTGCTAAAGGGAAGTAGCAAAATTCAAGATATAATACATAAAGGTAACACGGACAATAAATAAGGTTAAAAACACAAAGAAATCGAAAAAAGGTAATCAAATTTCTTCGAAATATGTAATACCTAATGTTCATTATGCACTATGTTACAACTCTAGATTTCCTACGAGGAGGAATGACCCTGTTACTGAAAGCTATATTTTTTATATAGGACAGGTGGCCGAGTGGTCTAGGGAGCTGTACATAGTTAAAAACTACAAACGTTCTGGTATTGAAAGGTATCGAAGGAATAATGCACTAACCGAATTTATATTTTGTCAAATTAGTGGGCCGATTAAGCGCCTTGTTGCAACCCATTCCTTGGTCTGAAACTTTGAATTGATAAGTTGTGCCGTGCAAACAATGTTCAGTTCTGTCTCTTGACTCCTTCTTGTTTTCTGTAAAGATTAGGGGTAATAACAAAATTACCGAACAGAGTCGTCAAGAGCCGAAATCCATTAGACAAAAAGACAAATCAGGTGAAAACCACCGGGAAAATTACTGCAATGGTTCTGACTTGGTATGGGCAATTCAAAAGAAACAGTGGGTTAAACTGGTTTTATGGCATGCAAAACTCCCTTTCCATTGCGGTAGTGTCCGGTACCAACTCAACAGTAATCGTTATTGAAAAATCGTAGACAGTTAAAAGAAACAATCATCCAAGTACTAAGTTAAAAAGAATCTTTTATCAGAGTTCGGAATGAAACTTATTTTTTTTTCACAAGGGAATGGTATCTATTAAAGAACTTTTGTAATGATCGTATGAGACAGAATTTTTGGAAGCCTTGGATAAATAAGGCGTTCAAGGAGATGACTTTGGCTAATGAGTCGGTATAATTTGTGCTAGTTCTGGCGTAAAGAATCAACCGTGAAACGCACACTCCGTTAACAGGAGAAGCTGGAGCATTACTTTCCATTTGGGAAATTTTAAATCGTGCCTTTTGTCGTAATTTTTTTACTGAGATGACCAGTATCGTCAAATTCGAGATGTAAGTCCAAAAAGATGTAGATCTAGTGGTTTCTGTCGTTTCCTTTATTTCTATTCCTTGAGTATATATATTAATGAGATCCATTTAGCAAAAGATGCGTAATGAATGGAAGAAACATCAAGAGAGGTTGAAGGATGTAGCATCTTTTATTCTATGATCTTCTACGAGTCCCTGAAGGAATTCGCCTACGAATATGAAAACAAGTTGGTAAGCACCACAATTAGTGCCTACTGTAATGCCAACTTGCTGTTGATAAATAGCACCTCCAAATGTTAAAAATATATTATCAGTTAGAAACTCAAGCATAGTGCACATCTTTTTTTCATCGTAGCGTTCTTTTCCTTTTGGATTTTTAACCTAAACAACAAATATTTTTGAATCGGCAAAAGCCTTTTGAATTATTCCTTTGATTCGTGATTTTAGTTTATATTAGGGATTGTATCAGTTTGAATGGTTGTAACTTTGTAAATTTTCAAGAGCCAGAGGCAAAGAGGCACAAAGACAAAGCAGGTGGAAAACCAGCGGAAAGTTTGATGAGATGTATTGGTTAAGCGATTGTCAGTTTTGTTGCATAGCTACATCCTGTTTGCCTGTATTTTGATGTTTATATGTAACTATGAATATGCACATTTTTATCAAAGATTTCTTGCATGTATCAATTAGGATGATAATAAAATCAGTCTGTAGCTTAGAAAGAATAACTTGTATCGTATGATTTTCGTTTAATGGAAATTTACTGTTTTTATCAAAATTCTAACCACTTTATAAAATACTGTGGCTTCTCCACACTCTACACTAATATTCCTCATGTACAACTAAAATCTCGACTGAAAGGTTTAATTCATTGATAGCGGTGAACGGAGATATAGGTACATTGTACGTAGAGACCAAGCCTACTTTGTGAAAAATGACTCCGAATCGGAGAAAAATATACAGAGGAACAAGTGATTGAAATGTAAGAGTTTCTGGTCGACAATATATTTGTTCAGTTTGGAGGACTTGTTTCAACAGACGATTGGAATTCCCATGGGCACAAACTGTGCACCTCTCCTAGCCAATCTGTTTCTCCACTCCTATGAGGCTGAATTCATCGAAGGACTTCTTCAAAATAAAGAAAAAACTGGCCCAATCCTTCAATTTTAGCTTCCGTTATATAGATGATATTTTGTCACTCAACAACCCTCGCTTAGGTGATTTTCTTCATCTGATCTTTCCAAAAGAGCTCGAAATCAAGGATACTACAGGCACTTCCACATTAGCCTCATTCCTTGACCTTTATCTTGAAATTGACAACAGAGGTAGACTCTTAACTAAGCTATACAAGAAACGCGATGACTTCACTTTTCCAATAGTCAACTCCCCTTTTCTTTGTAGCAACATCCTAACAGCGCCGGAATACGGAGTTTACATTTCCCAGATCCTCCGCTATTCAAGAGCATGTGTTCGATACAGTGATTTCTGATAGAGCCGGGTTGCTCACAAATAGGCTACTTCAACAAGGGTATGTTACCCAAAACTTGAAGTCATCCCTCCAGAAGTTTTATAGTCGATATCACCATCTTGTGGATCGCTGTGGGATATCTGTTTCCTGGATGACAACAGATCATCCCTTTAATGCTAAATTGTTGTTTCCTCTCGCGGATTTGACTTTACTTACCGAATTTGACATGTTCAAAGCGGCGGATGTCTTATAAGAAGAAGGGGACGCTTACTCTACCGGTGCATCTGATCTCACCCATGGTTTTTATTGGGTCCGTGTTGTTCATCTTTGTGTATATGTGTCTTCATTTTTCTTTTCTGTGCCGTACTTATGCTGTGTCCCTGTTTCTTTGTTTTTTGTTCGATGTTGCCATTGTTCTTAGATTATTCGTTTTGGATTGACGGTTCGGTTCTCACTTACTTAATCCCGTGTAAGACACTTGGTAGATGTCTTTGGTACTGGTTTTGGCCTCCCTTTTCGATATGTTTGGTAATGAGTACTTCTTTTTTTGACTACTTTTGGATTATTGCTTTCCATATTATTTAATTCTATTGCTGCTGATGAGAGGTTACTCCTTGAAATACACATACAGCATAACGAATTTTTTATTCAGCTTGGGAACTTGTTTTTTCCCTTTACTTTAATTTTAAACAATAAACCAAATTTACGTTCGAGATATAACTTGTACTAGAGGGATCAATTTGATATTGAGTCTGATGCTAAGAGTTAGTATGACTGTTCCACGTCGCCATATCGCTATGACCCTTTGCGGACACATACTAACGGGAAATCTTCACATCATTAAAGATAAAAAAGTTCGACGATTCTTTAGAATAGCACCTAAATATCCCCCTCATTCTAAAATAAACTGGCAAGCATGTTTTAATATAATTATAGATGCAGTAAAAAATGTAAAAATGGTGCAAACGAGAAAGTGTGAACATTTTCTAAATTTGTTTACAGATAAATTCATAACCAAGGTCACCAACAGAATAGACTTTTATAAAGATAATTATATTGAGTCGCCTCCTAAACTGTCTGTGAATAGGATCAAGTCAAAACTGAAGGATCTCGGTAATAAATATGTTTTTGTACCTGTTGACAAGGCTGCCAACAACGTTGCTATCGTTCGAAAGAAATACTATATCGACGTCCAAAAAAAAACGATCTGGACAAGTCAAACACTTTCAGACGTACCAATTGGAACGAAAACCCTAACCAAACAACATTATAAGGATACAGAAATGCTCAAAGTTCCACCTAAAGATAACAGCTTGCCTACTATGTTCTGGGTTCCTAAGCTTCACAAAAATCCTTTCAAATCTCGTTTTATTTCGGCCTCTAGTAAGTGTTCTACCACTAATTCATCCACCAATTTTACTAGTTCACTTACTTGTATAAAGGAGTTGGTTATTAAATACTGTGAAAAAAACTTATCAAAACTCTGGTGTAAATTACTTTTGGAGAGTAAAAAATTCTATTGAAGCTTTAGATAAACTAAAATCTATCCAAAGACCAGTCTCCTGCATTGACATTTATGATTTTTCCTACCTTTATAAAACCCTTCCACATAATTTGATGAAATCCAATTTGGACAACTCATTAAATGGTCTTTTAAATTTACTGGAATGCAGTTCATTTGTTCTAACAAAACACAAGGATTCTTCTCTAATATTACCTGCAATAATCATTGTTCCTGGACATGTAATGATATGATTAATGCACCCAATCTTTTCCTAGACATTATTTTTGTTCGTTTTGGCAACACTATTTATAAACAAGTCACATGTATTCCCATGGGTACAAGTTGGGTACCTCTCATTGCAGATCTTTTTCTGTTCTGTTACGAACGAGACTTCATGAAAAAACTTCAATCGGATCCATACCAAACAGTGATAAACTTATTTCTATTTTCAATGAGCACAGCAGGTATTTACCCAGAAGATCTTAAATCAAATAAATCTAAGAATGGCTAAAAATACTGTCCTTTTCGGGATCTTACTCTCATTATTGATTCTGGTCAAATAAAAACCAAAATATATGATTTCCATTTCCTTGGCGGTGATATTTCTCTAGCTCCAGGATGATGTTTATTTCGCTGAACTTGATTACTCTTTATTTAGGGGCCGACTCCGACCTGCCGTTGGGTGTGGGGTTTCCTCACCGTTCATTGAAGATCTTATGGTGGCTTTGAGTTGTTATAACTCCCCTTTGGGTCGTTGTCTCTTTGACACATTCCCCGTTTCCGTTCTTTTTCCTATTAATATATAAAGTCCGCCAAAAGTCAAATTAACAAATGAAAGGATAAAGAATGAATGCACATGAGACCAAATATTTACGAATATATGATTACACGAAGCAACGGAAAATGCTATTATTGTTGTTCTTTAACTTGAAGTCACTATGAGGCCTTCAAGAATGAGCTATCCTCATACCTCCTAGTGCGTTCAAGACATCCCCTAGCACTGGTTTGAAACGGCATCAACAACTTTTACAGTTGCAATAAGAAACAATATGGAAATCTTAAGGTATAAAAATTTGCTTGGTGATAGGCTTGAACATTTAGCACGTTATGGTACTTTCTAGCTTTTGGACAGATAATCGAAATCCATCGGAATTGTTCAACAGAAGACAATATAATTTCTTCAATATGCAGATCGCTAGTTTCAAGAATGGCTTCTATATGGGACGTTTAGAGTGTAAATTTGCCACAAGATAAATTTTATTGGATACAACAACAGCAGTAGTATACCAAAGGATCGAAGTCTAAAGACCTGAACAAAATGAAAACACAGACAACAGTTATGTTAGACAAATCGAAACATAACATTCAAAACCAAGGCTCTCACAGTGCGAACTCTCATGAAAATGAGATTAACATCAGATGCCTCGGTATTGTATGAAGCTTGCCCTGCTCTGTTAACAGCACCCGTGATACTGTGAGTCAATCTAAAAAAAGTCAAAATCGGTATAGTCAAATCTGGGCAGACATGAATCTAGCTGAAAATGCCCGCTTTTATTTGTGACGCTGACACGTCATATATATCTTTCAATGATGTTTTAGTAAAGGTCATAAAATTTCTTGAGGGATGGAATTAGAATGCTCGACAGTAACGAATTAATTGTCAAGTGTACACTCAATAGGCTGGAGAGATAAGTATATTGCTGCTAAGAAAGGAAAAGTTCACAATCGGAAAGTACAAAATTATCACGCCTGTCAGAAAGCGTAGATTTTAAATGTCCATCGTTGTCAATATACAACAAAAGATCTAGGTACAAAGGTGAAGTATGACTATCAGTAATTTCCAAATTTTCAAACTCATTGGGATATATTATGTGATGCAAATATTCCTTACATTTTGGATAATTAAGAGAAAGTACATCGTCTATGTAGCGGAAACTGGTATCAAAGGACTTGGCTAAATGATATTGTTTTCTTTGTGTAAGTCCTTGGCCTTATACGAGTAAAGGAAAGGTCAGCTAAAAGTGACGCACAGCATTTCATAATTGCTAACTTTACGCTTTGATGGATTCTTCAAATGATTTTTTTTCAAATTAAGATGAAGTGATTTTTTTTGCCAAAATTTGGAAAAATAGTTCCAGAAGAATTCGGGTTCCGTCAAAATGTTTTAAAATCGATTCTTATATGACGGCCTTCAATAGCTTTGTGTCCAAACCCGTGGTAAAAATAATATTTACTTATGGGTAATTTCATAAACAAATGACGGTACTTTCGATAACGTCATAGATAGTTTTACATCAGTTTTTGCAACGTCACAATCCAACCAAGGGAGTAAAATGGCGTTTCATTCATATGTACTAAGAGGAATTCTCCTAATCGGAACCTTGTGAGTGTCCTATTAGAATCGAAATAATTAACAGTAGCCATATATTTATAGTAATTTTTACCACGGGCTTGCATTTTATGGTGATATTTTACCCCTTCTGGTCGCTCTGGTTAAAATTTTCGCCATAAAGTGCCAGCCCGTGGTGAAAATAATATAAATATATGGCTACTGTTAATTATTTCTTAACTTAATGGACAATTTTTAACCAAAACTTACCAATCGGGATAGTTATGCCTTGCAATAATTGAATACCATTTTGAAAGATTTGAAGATTTAATTTCATTAGTTGATTGTAGATAAAGACTTGAAATTAAGTGTATTTGTAATATTTGTCACATCATTAGATTTATTTATGAATTTTTGTCAGTCAATATTTTTCTGAAGAGAGTCGATGAGACCCACAATATAACAGTTTTTTAGTGTTTTTATAGTTCCATGTACTATTCTTCTCTCGAGAGTACCGTTTTTCCTATAGTGTTGTCTGGTGCGTAAAGTGCACGGGCGTTATTCACGCCAGACAACACTAAAGGAAAATGGTTCCCGAGGGGGAAGTCCGTAATTTATTTAGTACATAACAGAAAACAAAACAAACTGATTGAAAGGAAAAATATAGTAAACCGGATGTCACATGAGGTATAGCCCCGTCGTCAAGTAATAGGCCACAAGTTAAAGGTATCAAACCACCAATTCAACCAATCAGAGTTGGAACGTATGAGAAAATAGACCTTTTGAATCTAAAGATAGACTTTGTATTCTTGCACCTTTAAAACTATTCGAGCGAATTGGATTAATGATATCTATATTAGTCGTGGTATGTATTTATAGGTGGCTTTCCCCGACACACCGGGAATCTCTTAGAAGGCTGTAAAGGTATGATAAAAATTTGATATAATGTATAGCAGGTATGTGCCTTTCACAACAGGTATGTTCTTCGGAAGGTTAAATTTAAGATAAATTCCAGGGATTTTTGAAAATTCAAAATTTTAGTTGAAAATGTTAAAGAAATGAATTGGTGGTTTCACATCTTAAGACAAACTTTGCGAAAATGAAACATGTCTTAAAGAGTTGTTAATAGCTTAAACTGATGCAAAACATGTATGAATGATGAATTTTAGGTAAAGATTGAAGTTTTAGCCAGCTGGTGCCACAATTTTGGCCAAAAACAGCTGTTATGTAATATTTTGGTATTTTGACACTGAAATGCCATCTTTTTGCCATTTTAAGGATTTTGTTCAAAATAAGAAGGGTTAACTGTATAAAATAGTTTGAAAACATCAAATGCAGGCTGATTTTACAAAAGAATTTGTCACTGTTTTGAATATATGTTAAATTTTTACAAATAACATGTCGATTAGTGTCTCGAACAAATGCAACAACACTGACTGAGGTGCCTCATATAAAAATCTGTCTGATTTGTAGACAATAATTTTTTAAGCAGGAATGGTGCTTATATATGCAGTTTGATGTCAACATGAACCTCAGAAATAAACAAATATCATGCTGTTTCTCTACTAAACAGTGTAAAATTGTCATTTAAGGGTCCACAGTGTCAAAACAAGAGCCGAGTCGAAATTTCATCCTCTGATTTTTGGAAAACATTTTTGACTTTGCCACACTTTTCATAAATTTGCATTTATTTTATTATGTCATTTTCTTTAAATATTATATATTTAATCAACCGAAGGGAAATAAATACACATGGGTGGATTTTGAGTAGTTCTAATACTATCATTGTACCTATTCATATAGGGGTTTTTGGCTAACTCACAAACCTAATATTCTTCAGAATCTCAAAAATAAACAAAACTGGTTTTCCCTGTCTTCTTGACATTTTTGCATCAACTTCTGCATTTAGAAATGCTATTTGTATGACCTAAACCAAAGCAAAGACCATTTCAAGTGCAAAAATTTACCTCAGAAGCACACCTTCTCAAAGTGGGGAGGGTGACATTTTGTAGCATAATTTCATAATTTTAAAGGCATCTTTGAACATTTGCAGCTTCATTTTGATAGAAAAATATTCGAAGGGCTTAGTATTAAACATGGGATGAGATTCGTTACATAAAAGAAGTATTTTTTGGTTTTTTGTCCATGTTTAACATCTATGGGTGATTTTGCTTAATCAAATCACTGAAAACACTAAATCTGTGACTTTTTACCTGCGTCACCAACGGTGACCGCAGGTATAGGAGCAGCTCGACACCGTCCGTCCGTCCGTCACGCTTTGGGGGTACCAAGCTTGTGTAATCTGAAACTCTGACACCTTTAACCCGATACTTTTGAAATTTTGCACAGCTGTGTTGGACACATTGAAA
This sequence comes from Modiolus philippinarum, assembly GCA_002080025.1. Lineage (NCBI taxonomy): Eukaryota > Metazoa > Mollusca > Bivalvia > Mytilida > Modiolidae > Modiolus > Modiolus philippinarum. The sequence continues at coordinate 151,239 of MJUU01067335.1, read as the reverse complement.
ATGTACACCTTCTCTTCTGGTGAGATTTGGATAAAAATTGTTGAATTTATCTATTGTTGAACTTAGTCATTCTTTCATCAATTTTTTACATTAAGGTACTGAGTTTGTGTAATCTGAAACTCTGACACCTTATACCTGATGCTTTTGAAACTTTGCACAGTTGTCCTAAACACATTGAAGATGCGCACCTTCCCTTTTTGAGATTTGGATAAAAATTGTCGAATTTATCTATTGTTGAACCTAGTCATTTTTTCATCTAATTTTAACATTACAGTACCTGTTTGTGTAATCTGAAACAATCACATAACTGCCTAATACCCCTATAGTTTGCACTGTTGTTTGAACATATTGATGATGTGAACCCCCCTTTTGGCCAGTTTTGATTTAAAAAATGTCAAATTTATCTATTATTGAATTTGTACTATATTTTATCACATTATATCATCATGGTACTCAATTTTTGTCCAGAGATGTTGCAGAGTTTTTAACACACTGATCATGGGCAGCTGTTCTTGAATTTTTGTTTAAATTGGTAAACCTATAGATGATATTCTGTTAGGTTGAAAAAAAAAACAAAAAAAAAAAAAAAAACACTTTCTCTGTTGAACATGAGTTACGGTGACGCAGGTCCAGACATGTAATTGGTCTTGTTGAATAGTGATGTAAAGGAGAGAAAAATTCAGAAAAGGATGTCATTTTCTGTATGCAGTTTGGAAATTAAATAAAAAACATTATGTGTAGCAATTACACTTGGGGATGTTTTAATATCATGTTAAGGTATCAAACCAACAATTCAACCAATCAGGGTTGGAATGTTTGAGAAAATAGACCTTTTGAATCTAAAGATAGACTTTATATTCTTGCACTTTTAAAACTATTCGAGGGAATTTGATGAATGAAACACCCATTTAAACAATTGATATATTAGGCAAAGTCAATTGCGCAGGTGTAATTTTAGATCCAAAAAGCTGCTTAGTCAGGAATTTGTTCAACCTATGTTAATTTCATCCCTCACGAAATTCTATTGCCGTCACTATAACATCATTGAAACGTGTCAGTATCCCTAATGAAAGTGGACATTTTCAGCTAGATTCACGTCTTCCCGGATTTGACTACCGACTTTGACATTTTCCCCGGATTGAATCACTCACAGTGTGACGGGTGCTGTTAACAGAGCAGGAAATGCTTTCCCTTCCGGAGCACCTGATGTCACTCTCTGTTTACTGGAGTTTACACTGTGAGTGCCTTTGTTTTGAATGTTGTAATTTCTGTTTCTGTGCTTTGTACCTGTCTAACGTCATTTTTTTGTCTAACGTCATTGTTTTCTGTGTTCTCGTTTTGGCCGTGTCTTTGGACTTCGATTTTTGTAAATTTCACTCCTTTGTTCCTTCGGTATTCTATTGCCGTTGTTTTTAAAGGAGGGGAATTCCCAATATTTTGCGCAATGTTGTGACGTCGTGGTACGTATTTATAGGTGGCTTTCCCCGACACACCGGGAATCTCTGAGAAGGCTTTAAAGGTATGATGAAAATTTGATATAATGTAGAAAAGGTATGTGCCTTTCTCGACAGGTATGGTCTTGGGAGATAAATTGTCCAGGGAGGTTTGAAAATACCAAATTTTAGTTAAAAATGTGAAAAAAATGACATGGTGGTTTCACACCTTAAAAGGTAAAACGTACAAATTACAAAATAGCAAGCTTTAATATCCAAAAAGGGAAGCAAATGGTTAAATGGCTTATGGTTTCAAATATTGGACAAAAAGAAGAAAAATAAAAAATGCGTCTTACAAAGACTAAACAAAATGAGTGCTAAGGTGTTACAAAAGTAGTTTCCCTGTGTAAAAATGGAAATTGTATTTCATCCTGATTTTTATCAATCGGAAAATAAAGTTGATAATAAAAAAAAAATATTTTTCACTCATGCCAAATCGTCGAGCAAATTCAATGAAAATGGCGGAATACTATCATTTTTTCTCCTGAATTAATTTATGTAAGGGTAGTTAAGCGCTTGTCTATAGATGACCCTTAGAAAATGTTCACCAACTGGACAATCTTTCAATCGGCGACTCCGTTTGTGTTCAACATAAACAGTCATTTAGTAACACACAGGTAGATCATCTCAGGTCATTTAAAATAATAGACGGGCCATTAATTACCGCAGCACACGAGGTAACACTATAGCCATTTTCGTTTGGTTTACTTAGTTTCTTTCCTCCCACCTATATATAGTTTCTTATAACTTGTACCAGGCCTGGTGAATGAATTTATTCCAAATTGATTTCCATTCAAAGTAAGTATTCAAATATATGACATCTGTTGTTTGATCAACTGGCATGTCTCATTAAGCTTAAAGAAGACGCTTTAAATAAAAATATGACACGATTGATGTTTATTTTTCTCTCATAGCACAATGATTCAAAACCCGTTAAAATATTAATTACTCCCAATTTGCATGTTTAAATATGTATATTTTTCGATCAAATAACTAAATACCGAAGTTACTGTGAATTTTGATTCTTCATATGCGCATTTCGACAACTTATTTCTCTTCAGTGCAGATAAAATCTAAACATGTGGAAGACCATAATGTCAAAGATGTTTAAAAACTGATAGAGAACAAATTACCATATGTGATCTAAATAGGAAACCAATATCGGCTAAGGACAGAGCTTTGCATGAGGGAGATACTCCTTAGTTTCAACAAAATTTACAAAAATTAGATATTGTATGGTTTTAAATAGAATCGGCTTTCGGGTCAGCACCGAAGTACTGACTACTGGGCTGGTGAATACCCTCGGGGACTAACAGTCCACCAGCAGTGGCAAATGTTTATGTATTTGGGGACATTAAAATGCAACTGATACACTAACATCAGTATCATATGTGGACCTTTATCTTTACAATGACAAATCGGGATCATGATATCCAACTTTATGTTTTGATTTTCCAATTGTGTACTTCTCATTTATGAGTAGTAAAATATCCACGGATCCAGCATATGCAGTCTTTCACAGCTAATTCGCTACTATCTTACATGTAATTTGTATGTCGATTTCGTCAACAGAGCTAAATTACTATCTCAAAAGCACTTAGCCATGCAGGATATTGTACAATTACTGTTTAAATTGTTTTGTTGTCGCCATCACGATTTGAATGATCGTTACATTGTGTTTATAACAGACACAAAGGCAATATAATACCAAAGGAACAAGGAATGTAGTTATTACAAAATTCAAAGTCCATAGACATGGCAAAAACGAGAAGACAGGAAAACAAAAGACATGAAAAAATCACAAAGCACGGAAATAAAAACACCGCATTCACACCTAAGGCAACTTAATTGTGAACTCCCATGAAAAAAGGAAGAGACACTAGGTGCTCCAGAAGGGTAAGCATGTCATACCCGGCAAACAACACCCGTCTCACTTTCAATGAATCAAATGATGTCTTGAAAGATTTGTTTGATAGATGATTGGTTAATATCATTTTCTAACCCTTAGACAAAAAACGATAAAAAATCCAGGGTTACTTTTCTTACCCTCACACAGTAACAAGATAAAATTTTGGAAAAGCTGTATAGTATTAAAACATTAACAATGGCAAATCGGTATCAAAAACATCACTTAGACATAAGCTGTCGAAATGCGCATATGCAGAACCTAAATTCGCAGTAAATTCGGTACTTAGTTATTAGTAGAAGACAAAACGAAAAATTTAACACTATGATATTATATTCATTTTACTTTCCTGTGCCGTACTCATGTTGTGTCTCTGTTTCTTTTTTCTCTTCCGATGTTGCCATTGTCCTTGGATTATTCGTTATTGATTGACAGTTCGGTTCTCACTTACTACACAAGGCAACACACATAACTAAAACACTGACAATGTGAACCCCCATTTAAACCAAAAATGGACATATTTCAATAGATCTCGAGTTACTACTGCATTGTCATATACCAAATTTGAAATTTAAACGCACTTATCACATAGATGTCACATGTAAAGCAGGTTATTTCTACTCTTCCGGAGAACTTGGTGACACCCGGATTTCAGTGGTATTTCTCACTGTAAGTGCTTGGTTTCTGTGTTGTCTAGTACATCAAATTGTTATAGATGTCTATGTCGATTATATTTGTGCTAAAGATTTGCCCTTTTTATTGCCTACTAAAGGGTATAACAGGTTTGTTTGTACATTGGTACTGTTGGAGGGTTAGAGAAGTAACACCTACGATGGATTTGAATTGGTATTTAAGGGTCAGTAAATAGCATAACCAATTAAGATCTTACAACACCATATACATTTATTAGCTGTGTGACGGGTGTCACCTGTGAAGCAGGTCATGCTCATCCTTCCGAAACACCTGATGATTCTCCTGTTTTAAGGATTCCAACTAGCAGTGCTTTATTTTTGTGGCGTTTATATAATTTTTGGTTTGTGTCGTCTCCATGTATGTGATCCTAATATTAACATGTATTCTGAATTTATGGTTTTGGTTGTTGCTTCGATGTCCATTTGAAAATGTATATACTGGAATTTTTATAAAATATATAATTTAAAACTTCGTAAGTCAGTGTAAAAGATCTCACAGAAGAACATCCGTAAAATAGTAATTCGTTGGACACTGGAAAATACTCAATATGCTTGTGGGGGGTTTAAACTGACAACAGATTTGTTGTTTGTACTGTATGCAATGGAATAGATTTTTTTTTCGAAAATAAATAGCATTACATCGGCATATACCGAAGCAAAAGAGAGTAACAGGGTAATTCAAAATTAACAAGCACGGCAATTCATATCATTATTCAGTATATAGTATATTCTAGCAATTTTAAAAAACGTTTCACTGTCAACATTAAACGAGTTTAAAATGGAATGAAATATATTTTTCCTAGTTGTTGTTGAACAGGTGTTACTAGTGGTGGAAAATGAGCTTGATATTCTAGAAAACATGATGCTACTCCCGTTTTCTACACACCGATTCCCTCTTGTGGTTTAAGCTTGTTTTCAATTTCTCATTTACATTTTTATATGTCATTTCTATATCTCCTTTGTTTTGCATGGATTTATGAAAATTTTCTTTGACTTGTTGGTTCTATAGTTATTAACTTCGGTAGAAATCTTAATTAGATTTTTACCTTCAAATGTAGTATCAAATAACGTTTTAAGGAATTCTTTGGAGTATAAACGGGAATAATTCACTCAAATCACCTAAAAGTCTGAAGAATTTTTAAAATATCTTTGGGAGTGACTTGGTCTCGTTTTATACTCAAATTCATTCCTTTCAAACGATGTTTAGTCCGTACCTATATTTTTTAAATTTGGTAATAACAATTCTGATCTCCAAAATGCGAATCACAAGTTTTTGGTTCTTTCTCATTGTCTGGGCGGATGAATGTTTATGATGAACTTAAATTTTGTTCGGTCAACGTCGTCTATGGAAAAATAAACGACTTTGGAAGTTGCTTCCGGAAGTCAATACAAAAAATTATGTCAGCGCATTTCCGAATATGAACATTTTATAAGAATTATAAAAGATTTATCGGTCCTATAATTTGTTGGAAAGAGGGATCAAATTTTTTTTGTTTCAAAATGTGTCATACCGAGAAAAATCATAACTTGCTCTGTATATTCCACAGCACATACGAATAATTAAAATGTTTTACTTTAATTGATTTTCACGAAAAAAGGGAAAATGTAAAGTATCTAGGAATAAACAAGTATATGACAATTACCTCGATAAATTATTATGTATCTGTATAGTTACACATACTTTTTCGCATTTGGCTAACTAAATCTATTATAACATTTGGCTGAATACGTGTACGGTAGGTTCCAAGTTCGTTTGCAGGGCTTTGATTTTGCCATCTTAAGTATTTCAACCCCCTCCATTTTGCAATTGTCTTGAAATGTACATTATTTGTTGAAAAGTATTTTGGGTATAATTCAATTACACCCGCATGTCTTGGAAGGAATATAGACATAGTCATACCAGCACCATGCATACCAATTAGAATATCAGTGTTAGCTAAAATGTGAAGTTGCTCCTGAAATGTAAGCGAATCAAGTTGAATTCCTGAAATTTTATGACCAACAAAATATTCACTTGTTTTGTTAAATAATTCATCTTCATTCGCAATTTGACGTTTTATAATCCCTTTCATATTTCGTGGATGTGCCACATAATTATGACGCCACGAAAATACAATACGAAGACTTTTACATTTTTTCCTTTCTTTTGTTAGAATATTAAACTTTTGAAGGAAAAAACTTCGAAATTCTTCTAAATATGGCACAGAACTTGACGAATGTTTGTTAAGAAAACTATCATAACCATTAATGGACCAGATAAGTTTTCGGAACACAATTGTCCTATCTATGTTACTGGCTTGTATTGTTGATTTAAACAATGTCCGCCACACAGTATCTAATGAACCTTTTGGATGAGCGTCCATCCATAAAATCGTAATTTTTTCGGGATTTTGTCGAAATAATACTGCCATTAGAAAAGCATTATACCAATCAGTCATGGTATGGTACACATTAACATATTCATATCTTTGTACAGCAATTGCAAAGTCATGAACAATGGTTCCTTTAAAACCTTCATCTGTCCAAGAACATGTCAAGGATTGTAGCCACAAAGAATTAGGCTGAAGCCGACTAAATATATAATCGATTCCTTTCGTGTAATTAGGACAAAAAAGTTTAAAATATCCTTTATCCAATGTGAGGTATTCTGCGTTTTCTGGTTGGTTTTGTACCTGTACTATGTCTTCTCCCCCTTGTCGGTTGTGATTCTTTGTTGGGTCTAACAATACATCTGTTAATGCAGCAAAAAGATGTGCAAATCCTACAAACCTTTCATCACAGTAAGAATCTGATTTCGTCAGCATTTGTTTTAATTGCAGTTCAGTAATATTAAAATCTTTTGTAAAAATGTAGTTTGTATCATAACCTAAAATTGAATTGTTCCTATTATTTGATGTTAAATTGCTGCTTTTATTCGCTGCTGACAAAAATACTTTCGGTATATCTGTGCTGTTGCGTAGTTTATCGTATACAGTAATTATTTCTCGATTAAATGTAAGTTTTGGTATGCTAACCCTTGAGTACCGGAGGAAATATAAAGGATAAACACACAACAGTAGAAGTGAGACGTAAATCCACTTCCTTATATTCTTTTTGGAGAGCACTCCAAGAAGTCTTATAACTCTTCTAATCTGCGTTGAACCCATTCATGATGATTAAATCTTCATCTTAGTAGTATTTCTGCATGTTTGTAACTGAAAATATAGAATGAAAAAATAAATTAATTCAAAAGTCATTTTCGATTTAATACATGAGTCTTTCTGAAATTAGAAGGGTTATAAGGATATTTATATTTAGTGCTTGGGCTTATTTTATATTTAATTTGTAAACCGGAAAGGATGTCAACACCAGCGTCATACCGGAACTAATACCTCCATATTGATGAGTTTGGAAGACTCTGTAACCCCACTTGCGGTTTGTTTATTTCCAAATATTTACCTCCCTTTGGAGGAGGTGTACATGTAGCTTCGGGACATTTGCAGACTTCTTTTTCAAATTGAACGATAAAGTTAGAGGTGTTCGAAGATGGAAGGAATTTTCCGTATCAGATCACAATATAGCATGTTGTGGATACTATACATTCATTCCAAATAATTTGTATTATCATTTGGGAAAAATACACGACTTTATGCGTTTCTAGGCTGACGCATTCTTTTAGAAGTTAAGGGATTCCAATATGTTACTCGGATCACTCGATCTTTTTCAATAGAAATTAAAAGGTAAATTACGAGTGTTTCGAACTTAGACCTCCTAAAAAGGGATGCAACTCTGTTGAAACATACAAATTATGGCCTGCATCCCGGATTACGAAAAGAAGGAATAGTAAACTTCTCGTCCTTTAGTAGTTATATGCCAAAATCACCGACAAATGGCGTCTCCATTTCTCAATTCATTTACTATCCTCAGGCGTTCATTACCTATCCTCATGCCTGTAGTTTGAAATAACCGTTTAAACGTCAAGTTTACTCACCGTTTCAAGTATTACCATAGAAATTTACTGTCGTCACCATGATTTTACAGATATTGTTACAATGTGTCCATTTCACAAATGAGAAGATGTTTTTAGTAGACCCATAATTATTATCAATTTAACAATCATCAATTATGACAAAATAGGACTTTTCGTTGGCAGTGTGACGGATGTCAAGCGTGGAGCAGATCATGCTTATCTTTCAGGATCACCTGACAATACCGGCAATTTATCTAGAGGTGTACACTGCAGGTGCTTCTTGCCTAAGTTTGTTCATTTGGATTTGTCTTTCGTAATGGTTCTCAATTTTAGCAAAATTTGAATTGCCATGTTTTTTTTTTGTTTTGTTTTGTTTTTGTTTTTGTCTTCTTTTTTTTTT